>JAVQJG010088370.1:0-15234 GCA_036024015.1 Craterocephalus amniculus | reverse complement strand
AAGGCCACAGTTTCAAGCCCCTCCTCAGCCGGAATCTGGCTCCGGCCGACTTGGGACTCGAACCGGCGGCCTTCTCACTGTGAGGCCACAGTGCTAACCACTACACCACCGTGCAGCCCTATTCCACGCGTCATAAATAATAATTTACTGTCACATTTATGGATACTGCATCTAAAGGGGGCACACTGGAACAGAGATGGAGCCAATCATTTTCTAACCTAGCCTGGATAAACATCTTAGGCGTCATGGCTGCTGATCATGGAAATATGATGAGTATATGGAGACAAGCACGGCCTCAGATGAATGAGAAACCTGCCTGTAGGAAACTTCGGTTCAAGTGAGATCATGGGCATTCTCTTTTGATACCCATCACTTGGTTTAGTGGCTTTCTGGTTGAGCTCTGTATACTTGGGGAGACGATGCTGAAACAGGGTTGTGGATTCACTCACTAAGATGAGGTGGAACTGATTTATTTTCACAATAAATCTAACCCTGGTTATTGAATACAAATGTGACCTGCTGCATGTTTAATGTACAGGAGTTCAACTGAGTACCTTCCATGTTTTCTTTTGATGTATCTAAGCGAGGTAAGCAAGTAAACAATCTCTTAATGCCCAAAGGAGCAGGACAGTCCGCTGCCACCCAAGGGGAGACCTCCAGCATCACTCAAAGTCTTCTTATGTTGTGAATATTAGGTTAAGGTTATTTTAGGCCGACCCACTGCAGAAGCAAATTATAGTGCAAGAGAGGGGGTGAAAAACCAAGTGGGCTGTCTAGCATGTAATTTTCCTGTTTCTCTTTCAAAGGATGAGGTATTCCTTGAGGAAGCCCTGTTAAATTTACAAGCCATGACCCCACATCAGCGGGAAGGAGACTCCTCTCTGACAGGGAAGAGGAGGCAGGGATTGTGGTTCCTGACTTAAAGTCCAGTGCTTGATGGAGTTAGATCACTGCATTGTAATGATTAAACCGATTCAGTGCAGGTTATACAAAGTGTTTACCTTTGGTCTGACATTCAAAAGAAAATAAATGATAAATGAGACACTTCTGTCATGGTTTAGCGCTAATGCTCATGCATACCAAACTGAGATGGTATAAGATTCCCTCTGGCTGATCTAAGGAAGCCTCACCTTGAATAAAGGTCTTTCCTGTCTGAACAAGAGAGCAGTCTTCTGAAGAATGAAGATGATCACTGCTTTCTCTTCAAGTTTACCTCCAGACGTCTCAGTCATAATTATGCCAGTCTGGGAGAATTACAGGTACCTTGGGATTACTTCTAAAACACTGGAAATGGAACCTCTTTCTCATCAAAAACATTTTGTTTTCTCCTGATTTAGTTTGTGAGCAACTTCATTTTCTGATTTCAACCTTTGCCAAGGTCACTGGTTGTGATTATCATGTTATATTGCAATCAGGAACTTTGCAACGGAAAGTGATTGAAGCTTGGCATGTACAGCTGTCGATACACACATGCTTTATGGATGTGTCTTCCAGAGCATCCTCATCAAAAAGCTGCAGAACGGGACCATATTTTTGTCCTCTAAGTTCCTGAGGGGCCCCTGCAGTACTTGCATGAGGAGGGGGAGGGATGTGCTCTGCAGTGCGGCTTGCTGGTTAATTATGGGTCGCGAGCTGCTGCTCGGCTGGCCTGGGCGGGTGTTGGAGCCAGTGGGTCTGGCACAGGGAGGTCTGGCCACAGACCCCGGTGGTGACGGCATGAAGTCTGGGACGAGTCAGAACACCAGCCCGGGGTTTGGAGCATTCCTTGCATTCCCTCCTCCCATGGCGGCCTGCCTGTAAGTGTATGAGACCAAGTGCAAAAAAAGGAAATGTGTGAAAGATTGCAATGCGTGTTCATGTTGATAATGATATGCATTCAAGATATTTGTATATTTTACATCTTTGATGGATCAGTGCTGCATCCAGACTCTCAAGAGGGCAGCATCAACAGCAACAAGAGGTTGTAAAATCAAAATAAGAAGAATTGTAAATTAACCATTCTTTGGTGATTTGATGCACAACCAACATGCACAAATTTAGTTAATAAATAGGACATTGAAATACTTTAAAATGTAAACCCAAATTATAATTAAATAATCACCCATGCCACCAGCTGTGCTCATTAAAATACATCATTCCTACAACAATACATGAGATTAGTCAGTCAGCTTAGTTGACTGGATTGGCTTCGTATTGAAGTCCTATCCATAATGTCTCTTAACTCAAACCAAATAATTTTAATTTCTGACTCATTAATGTTTTTATCTTAACCAATCAGGAAGGGACAGCAGTGTTTTAGTAAAGTGTCCTTGGGTTAGTTATTGACTGAATCTAAGACAGACGTTGAACTTGCATCTTGTGGTCAGAAGCATTCCTTTCTTCCTTCTTACAATGAATTTGTGGCTTGTTTAAGAAACACACTTGACAAT
Organism: Craterocephalus amniculus; assembly: GCA_036024015.1. Lineage (NCBI taxonomy): Eukaryota > Metazoa > Chordata > Actinopteri > Atheriniformes > Atherinidae > Craterocephalus > Craterocephalus amniculus. The sequence goes on along the minus strand of JAVQJG010088370.1, from coordinate 12,805 downwards.
GGTGTTTGCTGCAATGTGGAAATGCTCATTTGGGCTTTATTCACCCTCCCACTAAAAGGTGCTGCAATTGAGAGGACACCCTTGTGGATGGCATTTAACAACTTCAACAAATGATGAATTCATTCATTTTGATTGAAGGATTTATATGTTTGCATATGTTCCTGGGGAAATATGCAATTCTAACTGAATGGGCCATGTTCAAAGCCTATGCTAAATGGAACACTTTTGAGGAACTCCGGACACTATGTCTTTCATTGAAGTGTTAGAGTCTGAAAAACCTTGGGAATACATGCCCATCACCTTGGCAGAGGTAATTAAAAAGCTCCCTGGTGGCAGAGTGCCATGAGTGGACAATAGCTGCCCTGTGATGCAGCAGAATCGGGATATTGTGGGGCTGTCTCAAATGGCATGCCTCTTTAATGTCACACTGAGGTCCAGGACAACACCTTTGGAGTGGCAGACTTTTGCCAAAAGTGGTGGTCTCCATTTTCAACAAGAGGGACCAAAAAGAATGCTCTAAGTAATATTGATCACACTTCTCAGTCGCCCTGAGAACATTTACTGCAGGGTGTTGAAAGGTGGCTATGGCCAACCGCAGACTCAGGAGTAACACTGTGGATTTTGTCCAGTTCCTGAAGCACTAAACCAGATCTTTTCCTTCATAGCATATCTGAAGGGGACAAGGAAGTTCACTATCCAGTCTACATGGGTTTTATTAACCTAGAAACTGCTAACAAGTATGTCCCTGGGGAGATTATGTGGGTGTCGCTGAGGGAATAGGGTGCTTGAGTGACTGTTGCAGGCTATTAGGTCCCTTTTTTTCCCAAAGGTAAAGCTGCGTCCTCATTCAAAAAGTTGAACGTGTACATGCTGAAATCCACCAATGACACCAATCCTGTTTCACCAAGTGTTCTTGGACAGTGTCTCAAGGCTCGCTTGGAAAGAGAAATGTTTCTGGTTTTCTGAGGCCATGGTTCTCAGCCAGAAAAGGGCAAAGTTGGGTAAGGAGTGAGTCTTTGTATCAATCAGATGACTTTAAGTATTTTGTGAGCTTGTTTGTGAGTGATGTTTGGAGGAAGTGAGAGATGGATTGATGGACTAGGGTTTTGCCAGAAACTAGTGAAGGCACAGGATGAGTCCATTTTGGTAAGTATAGAGCTGAGCTGAAAGGCAAAGCTTTCAACTTACTCATCTATATGCGTTTCAACTCCAACCTACTGGTAGAAGATGATTGGTAAAATGATATTGTGGATTCAAGTAGCTGAAATGAGCTTCCTTCAGAAGGCAGCAGATCTCAGCCTGAGATATCGGGCAAGGAACTCTTGCCTCTAGAGGGAGCTTGACAAGGAACTGCTGCAAACTATCAGTGAATTTTTAAGTCTGTTTCTCCAACATTTTATTGATAGACATTTTTGATGTGTTGTTAAACCAGTTAGTAAAACTGACAACAAAGAGCAACTTTTAATTTCCCATGTGATGTGGTGATCTCACTTCTCACCAATTTAGCTCATTGAATCAGTTTTGTTTTATCCTGACTGTGTTGTTTGAGAAACAATCTCAATAAATCCTCAAGTATTTAAATTTTGACATGACCTTCCAAGTAGTGCCCTTCCTGGAATATAATACTTTATAAATACTTTATTTCCATTTTATAGTGTCCTTGTAATAAACTTGGCTCCAGTCTAAGCTCTTTTGCTATCCCAATGAAAGCAAGGCCGTTGCTTAATACATGATTCATCTTGACTGTTCAGGCCCTAGATGAAGAGCTGCTTCTTTACTCTTAGTGGAAGTAAAGTGATGGGGTTTATATCTTCAGAGGCCTGTGCAGGAACTCTACTCAGCAGGTGGCAAAAGAATTTTAAAGCACATTTTGCTTTGAACAGTTCAGGAGAGACGAGTCCTGAGGTATAGACACAGACAGGTGAGTGGGCAGCAATGACAATGAGGAAGTCTCCGCTCACTGAAAACACAGATCAAAGCAGTCTGCATGTCAACAGCCTGCCTTGTGTACACAGTTCAGGCAGTGCTTTGCAGATATCCATGTCTGTCTTTGCCAATGTGTAAAAAGCTTTGTGCCTTTATAACACTGTCACACCAGCTCATCTGTATGTTATAACAAAGGCGCCATGTCAAAAATGCTTCTTTATCTGTGTTGACATATTTTTATGTAGTTACTATCCTCAGCTGTGGATGCTTCCCAGCTTTCAAAGAGGGCAGCGGTCTTATTTTTAGCTCTTGATGTCAAGCTATGTTCAAAAATACTTTGAAAAGAACGTAACCTCCTCAAAAGTGTCCTCATGTATCATACTCCGTCCATGCAGCTTTGCCTAAAGGTAAAGACTTAGTTTGCACTAAAATAACTCCAAAGTGGGGGAGAGGGCCACCAAAAAGCTCTTTTTCTTTCTCCCCACACAATCTTTATTTTGACAAGGCTGGGAGAATGGAGTATTTATATATGGGGCTGTGTGCTGTGGTTTCCCCACAATTACAGAGTGGCAGTGCTTAGACTGGGAGGCGTGCTGGAGGTTTATAGAGGGGGACATGAGTGAGCGGGGACATGAGGGGACCAGCTTTCCAACCCTCTTACAACCTGATGTATAGGCATGTATACTTCCAATTTCATGAAGAAATATGGCTCATACCTAAATCATTAAACAGCACAAAGACAGAGATTGGCCATCAAACTTAAAGTGAATTCACGCCATGAGAACCAAGCTGGTTAATATTCTTATGCGTTCAAAAGTATGAACAGAATTTTTCCAGGCAGAGCCAAACCTCTGCAGCCCCAAACCTTTACATTGCAATGAGGCTCAATTTCAGTGTTTAGAAATTGGTCAGTAATGTTTTGAGTGGTTCTGGCGTGGGCTGGAGTTTCTCTTTGTAGCTCTACTGTTTTATGGTTGCGATATAAACAAGGATTTTCTACCAAACGTCTTGCACAACCACTGCAAGCCACGTCGAGGAGAACAGTGGGAGTTTGTGTTTGTTTCGTGGATGCTGTGTTGAATCTGGCATTGGCCCCTGCAGGGGTGAGCAGAGGAGGGGGAAGCGGGGTTTGCGGTTCTGCCGGGGAGCCTGGAAGTCAGTCAGGGCGGTGGCTGAACCACCTTCCTTCCACAGTCCACCCCACTCCCCAAACACACAAGTGAACACATATACGCACACACACGCACACACGGAGTACTTCATCACTTCATCTCTTTTTTTGGGCTTTTCCGTAAAGGGGGTTGAGGAAAATGGCGTGCCCAGCAGGCAGCAGCAAAGACAGGATTGTCTTCTTGACATGACGCAGCAGCTACACAAACCAGATATTCTGATGCTTCAAGAGAGTCAAAATTAATTAAACACCTCTTTTCAAGTCTGAATAAAGCAGAAAGGACAAAGACTTATATTTACTTTTTTTTTCTCTCACCACCAAACTTTATATTGCCTCAGACTTGCTCTTGCCTGTATGTCATGCCTAGCTTTGAAATGTAATACATCTCCAGGGGTGTGAGCGAGCTTGTTGTGTCTCTGAGCTAGAATGACGGATACCTGCAAGTGAAAAACAAACAAGGAGAGCTGGTGCTGACAGATGCACATACAGTATGTGCTATGTTCTGACATTTCTTTCGCGGTGATAGCCGTTTCATCTCTCTCCGTCTCTCTATGTCTCTCTCTCTCTAGCTCTCTCTTTTCCTCTCTCTGTCTTTTTAATACTGTCAAACTGATCATCTGAATCTCCTTGTTCCTGTTTCCGTGTTTGGTCTTGCTCCCTCCTACGCCTGGATTTAGTCACTATGGTGGCAAAACAAATACTTGTATTAACAGTAGCATTTCAATCACAAAACCTGCCTTTTCTACCGACATTAAAGGATATCATGGTCGGTGAGAGGAGACAATGGAGCATTAAGGTACACAGAATGCTTTGTGGCATTGCTCGTGTTTGTGGTTGGCAGATTTAGGTTGTATTGGGATATACACGTTGCGGTTTCAAGCATAACTTAGAATGAATAGGCGAAGTTTGAGATGCCATATGTGAACAGTTAGGACACCGCTAGCTAAGGCAGTTAAGGACTCTCTGTAGGATGAGCTGAGTGTAACCATACTAACATGTCTAATGCCATGTTTTCATCCATGTTTTCACAGGGTTGTGATTGTTGAATTGCTTCTAACACTTCCAAGAGTCTATGTCCAGTTTAAAGATTGTTTAAAAGTGTAGATTCATGATAAGCACTAAATCTAGATGTAGTACAGTAATCACATTAAATGGCCCCTTTGGTGTTGTTTGTTTTTTAAATTAAATTATAACAGATGCATTAAAATGTGAACAGACTTTCAACGTGAAAAAAGTCTGTGGAAAAAAAGATCTGCATTTCCTCTGCTTTAAATTTCTGATATACTAAAGTTTTGTAATTCTATTTGATTATTCAAACAATAACTTTAAAAGGTTTTGATAACTTAAAAAACTATCAACCTGCACAAAATTGAGATATTTTTTCTTGTTATACAATTTAATATCCATAAATGTTCTAATGATCTAATAATAATGAAATGTAATGGGTAGCAGTTGGGAGGGGAAAAAAGATAGCAACAGACAGAAATATATAAATATAATATTGACTTGACAAAAAATTCTCTGAAATGGAAGATCACTGAAATATCTAAAGCTATCTATCCCTCCATTGTCAATACCCACTTATTGTAGAGCAGGGTCATGGGGTTCTGAGGCCTATTTCAGCTGCTTCAAGGCATGAGGCAGGTTACAGCCTGGACAGTAAAGAGAATTTAGAAACTAAATAATCTAGCATTTTTTTAACAGTGGGAGCAAGCTGGAGTACCCAAGGAGAACCCAACCAAAGTGTACACAGAAAGACACAGGCCTGGCGAGCCAGGGACCTTCTTGCTGTGAGACAACAGTGCTTCTAGCCTCACCACCATTCAGCCCCGCTTATAGACGGCTTTGTTTGAAAGATGGGTGGAGCATTGCATGATTCTCCCTGTACAGTGCATCATAAAATGGAAATCCTATCTATGATTCAATAATTAGCTAATAAAACCACATGGAAGGATTGTGGATCTACATTGCGAAACATTACAAGATAACAAATGCCACTTAAATCTTTACTTATTTCAACTTAGTCAAGGGGTCATGCCATGTTTTTCTAGGCTCGGGAGCAGAATGGTTCATCACACAGTGGAAATATGGACTGTGGTTGGATGAATCAGTATTCCAGATCTGTTTATGGAAGAATGCTGTATGCTTCAGACCAATGATGAATATGACCAACAATCATGAAAGGTAGGCCTTGTGAAGGTATGGGGTTGTATTAAAGCTTATCCATTATCCAATGACAGAATTTATGCAGACAATATTATGCAGAGGTTGCTTTTCCATATTATGCATCTTTTAACAAAACAATTCAAAACCACATTCTGCAGATACAACTAAGGTTCGGCTTTGGAATAAGTGTATAGGTGCACTTGATTGACCATAGTGAACCTTGAAGGGAAAAATTGTGTAAGTTTCGGGCAGCTGACCTTATGTTCTTTGTTTTTTAGGTTGGGCCCTGCAATAGACTGGCAACCTGTCCAGAGATACTCTGCCTCTTAGCTGCTAATTGCTGGGGTGGGTTAAAGCTCCTATGCGACTCTAAATTGGAATAAGTGGTGCAGAAAATTGATAGATATTACATTGTATTTGGGTTGTACTTGTTTTAGATGAATGGAACAAAATACCAACCTAATTTTCTCCTCACTTGATACTCTCCATACTAAAAAGTTTTTTCAACCAAAAAAGCAAAACTCATTTATTAAATTGGCAAAAGCTAATTTTGTTGCTGTCCCAAAATTTCTGGAAGTGAGATTTATAAGTGGGTGTATATTGACAAGCAAAGTAATGTAAATTAGTATTACATTATTACATTAGCATTATTTACAGTATAACTCCTATTATAACACTTATTACATTGTTTAATACACACTTAACAGAAAATAAACACTTTTTTTTTCTCTACTGTATTTTTTTTGGAATGTATGTTTGTGCGCTTGCTTCTTTCTCACCACTAATTTGAAATATTTCCAAACTCATATCAGCATCGTTATCAGGATCTCACAGGTTTGTCACTATAGAGCAATGTTATTTTCCTGGTCCTTCCTCGTCTCTCTGCACTTGGGGCGGATCAAATAGGAGCTGCTCCCATCACCTGTCAGAGGAATGTGCCAGCACTCTCATCCATCAGCGGCTTGACGTGATCAGGCCTCGCTTTGGCTCGCGTTGGACCCAGAGAGCCCTGAGGGCAGCAACACCTTTCCTGGTAAATCTATCAGAGTTCTGCAAGGCATGCGTGCAACCGGTACACAGGTAAGAGCGCAACACATGGTTTTTGCACTCATGCGTGCTTACAAGGCACCGACGCAGGTAGTTGTTCTATCACGTGACCCAACATGTCCTGCCCTGCCTAGCGTCCTATGTGATGTCTGTGGTTTAGACAGGGCGTTCCAGCGTGCTCACCACCAACCTGGGAGAAAGAGGGGGATTTGGCATGTGTCAACAGGCATACCTGTAACCTGGGAGATGTGCCCCACAGGCACCTAGTGATTTTCTCATGATTGTGATGGCCAGACGCAGACGACAGGGCTTGCAAAAGTAGACTCCTCAGCAGGACTGAGGTGGCTTAGCGTGGCGTCAGACACACACACCACTACATTCCACTGGGATGCTCTCTATGCAAAGGGAGGGGTGTTACACTGCATGTGTGTGCGTGTGTGTGTATGCATTTGTGTTCGAAGACCTGTTTGTGTGAGTGTATCACAATTACTGTTTGTGTTTGTGGCCACTGAGGGCCAGTATCATGATAGCGCTCAGGAAAGAGAATGCAGGTCCAACCCTGAGAACCTGAGGAACCTTGGTAGACGTCAAGGGACTAACAAAGTCTAAGGGGCTTAGCTTTGCCCGACACAAACACTTACCTACTGTGTCTGCTGTCTCCATCACTGTGTACTGGAAAACAAGAGCTTTTGGTTAAGACACTGGATCCGAGGGGTACCCCAGGTCTGCTAGCCAGGCCCGCGCTCTTTGTTACATATCTCGTGTTTGTTTTTGGTTCTTGGTTCATGTTGAAACGATACTGTCTCACTCACAATATTCCTCTTGTGGTTTTTCCTCTCCCATGTCATCCTCCTGTCATTTCTCTGAAGTCGTTCCCAACCCAAAGTAGCGATGCAAGGTGGAGGTGTGTGAGGACTATTAATCTCTCTCTGGAGACAAAAGAGGGGCCTTCACACAGAATAAAAGACTTGTGTGGGAGAATTTGTAGGGTCTTCAAGTGACTGATGGCATAACATGATAAATAATAGTATGTTACTGCCGTCACTGCATGATGAGAGAGAAAATGAGGAACTCTCACCGTCAGCTATCAACTATCTTTTTGATGTCGGTTGATGTTTTTGAGTAACTCTGCATTTTTTGTCAATCTTATTCAATAATCGTATGTGTGCACACCATAAATATGGTTAAACCCTTTAGCTTTTCATACTTGCAAGCTAATTAATCTCATTATAACGATAGTGCTGCTATAATTGACCAATTTTCTGTTGTCAATAATTTACAGTAGCACTCCTCGGATATTGTCTCTGACAAGCGTCTAACTCGGGCAAGCTGATATGATAATTAAGATAAGCTAGTTGTCTTCCTGGTGGCGTTGTGTAATAGTAATAGCAGGGTTCCTCCATGGCCAGAGATAGTGCAGCAGCGGAATCTCTAATTGCCCCAATTATCAAGGGAAACCTGCATTCCTGCAGCATGTAAAGTGAACATCAACCTGCTGCATGTTATGACATTACTTGTTCCTTTAGCTGCTAATTATTTACACCCAGATCTATAAATAAATGGAGCAAACTGCCCCCGCCCTTTCCTTTTGAATAATTCCCTTTAAGGTTCGTGGTATACAGGAATTAAATATTTTATTTAAAAAAAATTAATGGCCTTCAGATTGAAATAAAAGAAAATTTCATGTGTTAAAGGGTTTTTGAAGCAAGTTCTTCCTCCATAGACTGAGTGAATTAATTCATTTATGAATAACTTTTTTGGGGAAAAGTGCCTTTCAATTCAAGATAGTAAAATTCAACATATTTTACAGAAACTGAATTTAATTTATTTTTTTTCTTTCAAGAACTGTTTTCTGAAATATTTTTAAAATTATATAGGTGAGGCATTATTTCATTCTGCAATTATTTTTGGGTGAAATATTAATATTTTAAAGGTGTGTTATGGACGCAAATAAGTGTAATTTGGACATTTTATTTTATTCGTATTAAAGGAAAACAGTATGAGTGTTTTTTTTGCTCATAGCAAGTACTTTGGAATTCTGAGGCTTTGTCCTACCTTCAGTCTTTCATATATAAGCCATTACTTTGGTAATTTTTTTCTAATGATTTTAGAGATTGAAATAATTTTATCTTATGTTTGTTTAACCAGTCACATGTAGACTGTTTCTAACATAAAATGGAATACAATTTGACTTTTCATTCAAATGTATTTGTGGGAAGCAGCAGGAGAGGATCACTTCAAAAAATATTTGTCTTGACATTGATGTGTGCTCAGTGAAATATCCAGGCACAGCAAACAGGTGTGCTCACTTTGTATTTGCTTGAACTATTACTTTCAATTTATTTTTTCTACTGTGAGAAATGTCATCTTATTTATTTTAGGTGTGTTGTGGAAATACAAATGTCTTCAAAAAATGCTGTACCTCATGTACAACATGTTGTACAGCATTTCAACATTTCAGAACCACAAAAGAAGACTGGCTGGAGTAACATGCCTCCTCATCACCGTCCTCAGCTTGTAAATAAAGAAGCTTCTCTAGCCACATTTGCACTTCCTTGCCTACAAGGATATATATAAAAGCTTTCTCACACTAGTAGGCATAAACTGTCTGTGGAGCCAGGTTTTTTAAGCTAGCATGGGACACAGATAACCAGAGAGACATATCCTGCTTGCTTTATGGGCTAATATCCCACATTCATATCATTCTTTTTGGAGGTCGGATGCAATGTTGAAATCAGTTTTTTTTTCTAATTTATTTTGTTCAACAGAACACATTCAGGATTGTAGTAATAAAGCCCATTAAAACCAACAGCAAAATACAGCTGATATTTAAGGTCACATCTCTGTATTGTGAGAAACTTCATTCTTTTTGGGTGTGATGATTTTTATGTTCTCTGTCCAACAATGCTATTGTCACCATTTACAGAGAACAGGGTGGCTCTCTGGCTTACGACCAACATACTGACACAATGTAAGCAAGTATTAACCTCAAATGAACTCAAGTCTTAAGTTCACATAGTGCTCCAGGCATGTTTCCACATTGACTTTTTCCTTTGTTGTGCTGCCAGCTTGTTATTCTAGATGGACTCCCTTCAAATTGAATATTTGATTTGTGCTGCGATCATAGAACATGCCGTCTCCACACAGTTTTTCACTGGAATACAGCCGCACACGTTCTGTGTGCGCCTCCCAGGCTGAGAGTTTCCAGAGCACTCGAAGTGTTAAGGCTAATGTCAGCGCTAAGCCTGGGGCATCTCGTGTCAAGAGGTTCGGATTAGTCACGCTCTGAGGTGTGTAGTGTGCATTATTTATCAGCAGGCTCTCTTGTCACTCCCAACTTATCCGCCACCGCCACACATGCTGTCATTGCCAGCCAGGATTTATACCTCTGGTGTGGATGGCAGGAGAGAGGAGAACGCATTAATTAAGGAAATGGAGACAAAGTGTGGCCAGACCACACTCACACCAGCTTAATACCATTCCCCCACATTCGTTATGCACATGTGCTTGAAGATATAGTTGATCAGTAGTCAGTCAGACTCAGAGCTGGAGTGTGTTTAGTGTGTATTAGTCACTGTCAGTGCAAGCATGAATTAGTGGCTTGATGGAGGGACATGCTCTCTTGTTTTCAAGAAGTTACAAAGTAGTGTTAGGCCAGAGGTCTTAAAGGAACTAATGGTTGGAGGCGAAGGGGTTTCAGGGTTGTCCTGAATTATTAAATATGATCAGGTTTCCAGTGTTCTTGAATACATACAAATGCTCCGGCGTGGGGTAGCAGGACCTTGGTTCCTCTTGCACAGTGGAAAGAAAACTAACACCTGTAATCCCTACAAGGTGTAGATCAACAGTGTTAGGCTGCTCTGAGCAAAGTATGTTTTTTCAAATGGCTTCAAACACAAAGTCAAGTGTGAATGAAGGAGTCCACGGTGGAGGGTGTCATAACAATTTCTCACAGATTTCTTCATTGTTTTGAGTTGAAAAGGCATACTCAGTGTGATTTAGTTTCTCATTGGAAATTTTTAAAAGAGTTTTCATGAAAAGAAATCCAACTGGTAACACACGCAAAAAGGTGTTAGGACGGTTTTGCTAGAGATAGCTGTCTGCTGCAGGCTAAAAGAACAACTTGGCAGTAATTCCAAAACTGCATGGACTTCTGTTGCTACACAGGCGGAAATAGAACTCATATTATCAACATTTGATTTGCAGTTTTAAACAAAAATATTGTTCTTTGCATTTGAATTAAGTTGATACTGCATATTTTGTTGGAGTCAGTAATAGTACTATGTTTTTTCAAGCTCCTATTGTACTTTGTTTTTTTGATGCATCAGTTTTCACACACATGGCTCGTTTCAAACCCTATTCTCAGCCTAAAATTAGAAACACTGCAGCTTTACTGCCGTTCACTTTGAATTATTTAACCAGTTACCTACAGTATCTCAGATCTCCTGGAGGAGAGATGCCCCCACTTCAGCTCCTGTTTCTCCAACATCACTAATTACATCTACATTTTGACGGCCTGCCCCTTCATCTTAGAAGAACCACTAATGAAGAGCCTCTATTAGACAGCAGCATTTAGTTAGTCTTCAAAAGGACTCATTTCTAAACCAGCTTACCTTTCTTTCCAAAAATGAAGATGCTAATGAAGGATTATTGTTATTATTATACATGTTATTATTCGTCTTTGTAAATAAGACATTATATATTTTGTTTAAATGAACACCACTTGACTAAATGATAGCATTGAAGGTAGTACTGTAGCTTTTAATAGTTTCTAAAGCTGATTAGTGTGGAGAATTGATTTATTTAATTCATTTATAGGAAGCAATTGCTATAGAGAAGGGAGAAGTTAGAGTTCAGTATCTTGCCCAATGTTATTTTGCCAAGTCGACTGGGAAACTTGAAGCCTAAACCTGCCATCTCCAGACTGAAAGATGGAGCATCGACAGATGGATTTACTGAAATACAGAAGAAATCATCATCATTATAGTAACAGTAACAATTAGAGAAAGTCGACATAGGAAACAGCTCTGAACCTCAAATTACATTTTCAGATTGTCATTCAGGAAGTGACCGCTGCAAACCTTTCTGGCTACGTCGAACACTTGTCTTTGTTAGCTCATCACCAAGGACTGATTGGGGTCTGGACTTACTTCTTTCAGGGTGCAGTGGAAAATCCCAGTCTGTCCTATGTATTTCACTGGCAGTGAGGTCATGTTGTGTACCTAACCGCAGGCCTCAGGACTGAAGCCTGATGACTGAGCAGACAATGTTATTTTACCAGCTGAGATCACTGGGTGGCAGTGTTGAGCTAGAGTGGGGTGCAAAGAGGAGGCGGGAAAAGATGAGAGGAAAAGAAGGCTGAACTGTGGCTTTGTGCTCATACAGTACAGTTTGTCCTCCACTGATTAAAGTAAAATTTTACAGATAAGCATAATAAACACAGTGCTCTGTATGAAAACAAAGCTACATACAAATTTTGTTCAAATTAATTATGTTTATTTTTCTCTAGTTATCTGTCACTTTTAGGTGTAAAGTCAGTCAACAACAGGTCATCCCAAACACAAAACCCTTTTTTCCTGATTGAGTGACATCATTGTTCCCTTGTAGGTGACTGAAGGCATTGTGAGTAGCTTTTGATTCTGAAGGACTTACCTTTCACCAGCTATGGCCCAAAGAAGGAATCCCTGTCTTTACTTTGGCATTGCCCTGATAAGAGGACAAGGGGACATTTCCAAGGGAACCTTGTTTTAGTGACCAAATGATGATGAAGTGAGCCGGTCTGGATTCACAGGTGCTGATAGCAGCTGTCTGCGCTGGTTTGATGGGTGGCTGTCCCTCAAAAATCCTTTTGACCAAACAAATGAGTTTGATTTAAACACATTTTTTCATTGTCTGATTACTGGATGCATGTGAATATGTAACATGTGTAATATTGTTCGCTTTCTCTCCCTTTTTTCTTTTGTTTTTTTGTTTTTTTCAAGAAAAAAAAATTCCAAAGTTATGGCTTCCTCTTTCAGAGGCCCTGACCCTGTGCTTTCTGGCCGTGCATTCCCTGTAAACCACTCTGTCTCAGTCACTCTGCCCAGCTCTTCTTAATAGCCCTTTGTTCAACCTGCAGGCTTAAAGGTCAGAGGTCAACTGCACCTGAGGCCGATTCCCACAAACAAAAGCTCCGGGTTTACTGGCACCAAGTGACCACTTCCCTTTCTCCTGCAAGGGAGAACACAAAACCACTGAGGGAAAAATGATAATGTTGGTAGGAGAAGATAATGCAAAAGGCTTTTTATGCGTCCGTATGTCATCAGTGCATTTGCATACATGTTAAATGTACTTTAAAAAATTGTAGCCAATTATAGTACTGCCAAATATGTACAGGTGATGGATACCTAAGGTCATAAAGGGGTCAAATGCTAACAAGGCCACGATGTTAGCAAATGGTAGCCTGGAATTGTTTTTTAAATTTCTCTTATTTAGATAGATAGATAGATAGATAGA
>JAVQJG010088361.1:0-10473 GCA_036024015.1 Craterocephalus amniculus | reverse complement strand
ATATTAAACTTAATTAAGAAAAAAACTAGAAAGGCAAATGTGCTTATGGACCAATAAGACAGACTGATTAATGGCAATGACCACTCATTACACCATGGTCTGTGGCAGGACCAGTGGACGGACCACTGATTCAGTCGCCCCCTAAAGGCACGGACCACTCATTACACCGTGGTCCGCAGCAGGGACCAGTGTTCCGGACCAGACCACTATTTTCGCTACAACCCCTTCTCGAAAATCGGCCGCCACCCGCTGAGTTGTTTGGACGGACTAAAGTGCAAAACAAGAAAGCACATTAACTCCTGTCTGACTCGCTCTACATTGTTTACTTTATTTTAACAAAAATTTAACTTAAAAATAGGCTACACAAGTCAGAAAAATGGCAACAATTATTTTTTACTTGCCTAGATTTCTGTTGCACTGGGTGACATCGTTAACGTGAACGCAGCGTGATTGCATCACCAGACTCACATCTGTGAGAAACGCTGCTGCCAGCAGAGGATTAGACGCGCGTTTTTTTTGGCGATGTGAAAGGAGCCAAATGCCGATTGATCGCGGGTTAACCCAGCTTTGAAAAACCCACGTCGACGCGCTAATTTCAGTGTGAAAGTGGCTTTTGTGAGGTGCATTGGTGATTTCTGATGAGGCTGTTTCCTGTCATGAAACCCTTGAAGCCGGCTCCATACAGCTTGAAACGAACTGTCTTGTCACAACAACCGCGGTGGAATAAACCGATAATCTGCACTATATCCTATGACATGAAATCCACGGGCTGACTGTTGAGCCATAAAGTCATTCAAAAGTCACTTCAGCAATAAGTTTCTCTAATGTTTTTTCATGGTGTTGTTTGCAGCTTGTTTCTGTAGATTTGAGATATATTTAAAAACAGATTTTTCAAAAACACCAGAAAAAACCTGTTATATGCAGATATTGGATGTATGTGTCACACACAGCAGCCAGAAGGACTCATTTTTAATGACACATTGAAAATGTCAGCTACACTGGTAGGCTGTGTTGAAGAGATAGAACTGCCTGATAAGATTAGCTTAGTAAAAATATAGACACAAATTAATCCTAATACATAAACAAATAGAAAATGACAGCTATCTAGTATTTCCCCTCAGTCATTTATAAATCTTCCATGGCTGTGCTTGGGCTGTTTTATGCCAATTCAATACCTTTAAATACTTCGGGGGCTCTGCTTTTCAAAGCACTTTAAATGTAAAATCTTAATTTACATTTCACGAGTTGTTGGTATAATACTTTTCCACCAGTGAAAACTCACAACCTTTACAAACACAGCAAACAGGCCATACATATCCAAAGGGACTGTTTCCAGACGTGTAATTTGCAGTATCCTTTATAACATCAGGGCTTACCCAGAGAGTTGTTTTTTTTTGTTGCATGACATTTACCTGAGGATATCTGGTTAATTAAAAAAGAAGGATAAACTCAAAAATCTAAAAAAAAAAACTAAAAAAAAATTTCAAAGACTGCAAAAGCTGTATAAAAAGCTGAAATGAAGTTTCTGAGTGAATCGACAGAATGGTCAGTGAATTTGTGGTTTTCTGTGTGTGTGTGTCCACATGTGCAACCCCTTTTTTGACCATGCTGCTGTGCACTAATATACTGTATATGCAAATGCATGATTTAACTTTTAAACTATGGTGCACACTCGAAAATAAAATACCCTTTTTCAAGCCAACCTACATGTGTACAGTAATGGTAGCATTTATATCGTAGTCATTGAAGAGAGCTATCTTTCTGTATGTCATGCTTAATTAATGGCAATTAATAATTAGTTTTCTTTTCAATAAATCAAAATGTAATTAAAAACAGGGGGAGATTTCTGATCACCAGTACAGAGTTTTAAAGCAACAAAGTTCAGTTTTACTTCATAAAGTTTAATTTTAGTCTGTCAGACAATGAAATCAAATTAAAGAAATTCAACGCAATTCAAAAATTATAATAGTGACAAAAGCCGGTGCATCAAAATAATCATCAGTCAAGATAAACAGTCGAGAACTATGAATCCAGCTGTGCTTGGATTGTATTATGATTTTATATAGGGCTGGGCAATCAATCAAGAAACAGAACCAATAATCAATGCAATCTTGCTCATGTTGAACTATTTAATTATTTGTCTTGAATATATCTAAAGATATTAATTAAATGCCCACACAGATAAACTGTGTGCTTCCCTTCACTTATTTTAAAATCTGCATCTGCTCTTCTCATATGAAAATATTTGCAACATGAACTTTCAGTTAGCATGAGGGCTAAAACTTAAGCAATAATAAAACAGTCGCCAATTACTTTGTAATTGAGGTAACAGCTTCAATTATTGGTGATAAAGATTAGAGACCCTAATAGTCTTCCATGTTAATGACTGTATTGGAAAAAAAACGTATAAAGAGAAAGTATAAAGGCACGAAAAGTCATATTTGAATAAAATATGGTTCTTGTAGGGATTTCAAACTTTAATTTAAATCTTGCTGAATTGGAAAATTGAGAATTACGTTATCAGCTACGTGATTAATTAATGGTAACTGTTGCCCAACCCTGCACTGGAAAAAGTACAGAAAATGGATGGAAGGATGGAAAGAGTGCTTATTGTGCGAATTTATTCTTAATGCTTCCTAGATGTAAGCAATACCGATCCAAATGAGTTAACACTCAAGAATTCATTCACAGAGAGATGGTTATTTATCCAACCTCATTGAAAACCAGTATGAAAAAAAAAACAAAAAACACAAAAAACTTTACCGCTTCTTCTCAAAACAAACCACTATTGTAGTTTTCCCATTTTAACTTACATCTCCAGCCTCTGAAAGGTGTTTTACTGGACAACGATACCCACAAAGCTGTGAGTACAACACAAAGTGCAGACAAGGCATGAGGAGACAAACTGACAGGCACCAGTAGATAAGAAAAAACAAACAAAAGGTCTATTCACTTATTTTGCTGTTGCTTGGCGAGCTTTCGGACTGCGCACACAAATTGCTTGTGTCATATTTTGACCATGTGCTGGATAATTCATAACCCATCAGGAGAGGCAATTAAACAGTACTTGTGCTTCCCGAAACTTTTCAAACAGACTCAGAGGCACTAAAAATAGAGGCACAGCTGCTGAAATATGCAGCACAATATTTTCCGCTGATGAATCCCAAATGAAACCATGCACCCTGAGAGTGAAGATAGGCCTTTTACGCTGTCTAATTTAGACATTAATTAGTAATTAATTTGCTCAGTTTGAATTTCTACCTCTAGAACAAAATGAAGCCAGACTTTTCCTTTCAATTAAGATTCTTAGATTAATACGATATTATTTTAATTGTGAATCTTGCAGTAAATCATCCAAACATTCATTCCATTTTTCCCCACATCTGTCCAAATTCCTCTCCCCTCATAACTTTGCCTTCACAGCACTACACTCTAGGACGCCTGCTGCTAACATTTTGTCTATCTCTGCTTTAGTAAAGCCGTACTCCTGCAGGACTTCGACTGTGTGTTCTCCGACAGCAGGGTCCGGTGTGAGGCAAGGCTCCGCAGGAGTCCGAGACAGAACCGGAGCTGGCCGAGGGCACTCTTCCCCACTGGAGGCTTGCATGAAAGAGCCTCTCTCCCGGTTGTGTGGGTGTGAGCTCACCTGGTCGAGAGACAACACAGGTGTCACACAGGCATCAGTGCCATCAAAAATCTTCGACCAGTCTGCCTGAGTCTTTGATGCAAAACTCTCTGTGAAAATCCGCCTCAGCTCTGGCCAATCACTGACGCTCATCTGAGGAGGCAACTCTCCAGTGTCCAAGCCCAAGCCTGGCAAGTAAGAAAGAGAAAAGTCTGATGTAACGAGAGAAACAAACGAGTCAACAGTGAAATGATATAAAACACAGCATAATAAAGCAGCAGTCAGCACTGTTTTTATCTCAACAGAGACAAGTTTATTAATATCAGAAGAGATGCTGTTGTTTCACACAAGGTTTTATTTCCCCTTTTACTTCTTCTAATTGCGTGCATTTTTCTTAAGCAGTGCACTTTCATTAAAATGACAAATGCTGAGTACATAAAGAATTTGTTCAAAAAATGTTTTTGTCTTCACTGTAGATATGATAGTTCATATTATGTAAGAAAAAGTATTTTGCCTCCTAATGTCAGATTTCCTGCTGCGCTGAACAGCCTGTCAGAGACATTTTTTTGCTCATTTGCTTTTGCACCTTCAGCTGCATTTAAAGAATATGTTGTGGTTGCACCAGAAGATTTTAATTAACCTTTTGTTCAGCATCAGTATGCTCCTGCTTCGGAACAGGGAAGTTAAAAACTTTTTTTTCTCATAATTGCACTGATAACTCTAAGTTCTAAGTAACTGGCTCACCAGGGGACTGTGCTCCTATACCAAGCTTAAAAGTATGCCTCGGTCAATTTAAAAATGTTGCTGCTGGTGTACGAGGCTGCGAAAGGCTCTCTGCTGACACCATTTGAGCCACCAGGCCCTCTAACATCATCTGGGTTTCCTTTACATCCCCAGAGTTAAAGTTAAACTTGTGTTTAGAAATGTGTTTGATGCAGAAAACACAAAGTCTTTTCCAAACCTTAGTTATTTTTAATTTGGTTCAAAAGCTCTTTTTTCATGTTGCCCCTGCTTTTACTTAAGATTGAAATGTGTTCTCTTTTCTCATGATTATATTGTGTCAAATTTCAACTGTGATGAAACAAATTAATCAAAGGTCATTTCTAACATCTTTTTTATTTTAATAGTATTATAATAGGATGTTTATAATACTTGGAAATTAAGTTTTGTGTCGGTAGTTGTAGAATAACTTGCAAGAGAACTTGTAGATTATCTGCTCCAACTACCCACATGAGGTTGAATGACTTTATGTACATACACACAAAGCTTCATCTTCATAATTTAGAGGTAAACATACTATAAACAAGAGTAAATACACAGCAGGGCTCCAGCAGTTTCTTTAGTTTGTCCAGATCAGCTGTTGAAGTGTTGCTGCTTGAAGAAGTAAAAGGACGTCTCCACAGTCATTAGAGCAGCTGTCTGCTGCAGGTGGGTGGTATTTGAGACGCAACGTACTGGTATTTTATCACACATCAATGTGTGATAAAATACCTTAGTTCTGTAGAGAGAAACATCTGACAGAGCTTTAAAGCTAAACTGTTCATGTCTGTCTCTGCTTCACAACCATAGCCACTTTATGAAACTACACTAATGGTGTTTGTTAAAAAAAACAGCGGTTTGTATTAACATATCATCTACATTAATGGCCCAATTAATAGCCCAATCCATTTTTTGAATATATATATATATATTCCTGTATGTGAAGGGATTTAAAATATAAAACTAAAGCTGTATCATTTTTGTGCGTTACAAACCCTTTAGTAGTTGTTGGTAGAACTGTGGTTCTATGGCGCCCACAGCCATGTACTTTCCATCCAAAGTTCTGTAAGTATCGTAGAAAGGTGCTCCACTGTCCAACATGTTCTCTCCTCTAGCACGATCCCACATGCCAATGCGATGTGATTTCCACACAAATGAGCCCGTATATGCTGCTCCCTCCACCTGATAATAAAACAGAACACATTTAGAAGATTTATATAAATCATTCATTCAAATTCACTTTTATTGATTTATAGAGCACTTTTCATATAAGGAACATGATTTGCTTTCCATTAAAAGAAAAAACAGCAATATACAGTTCTAAAATCACCCATCTAAGACATACATTCATGAGCACACAACATGCATTCATTCAGTTATTCATATATACATTCCTCAGTAGAGCTGCACAAAAACATATTTCTATAACAGTCGTTTAAATTAACAGTTACCCACATAAAAGGGATTTAATTCAGTTAAATCCTTAATAAAAATGTGACAGAGTGCAAATAAGAGAGTTTATTGCAGAGCATAAGAAGATGCAAAACACATTGCCTATATAAAGCTTTTGTTGCTCTTCCTGAATGACTAAAAGAAAAATTTGAAAAGGAAAATAAGCCACAATCAACAAATAACTGAAATGGATCTGACAAACTTGAGCAGCTTGAATGTAATCAGTCAACTTTAAAAACATGGTCGTGGAAACATCTGCACAGACAAAGATCTTTGTCAGAAATATTACTGCTGATTGCAATCATTGAAATGAGACTGCCCTTGTTTGAAATGTGTGCTTCCTTGCAGAAATTACGATAAGAGGCTGAATAGAAAAAGTAAGTACAACAATGTCCTGGCCGTACACTGTGTTCAAACTCTCTTTTATTTTGAATTAAATAAACTTTATAAGAACCGGTTATTAATTTCTTGATGTGAGGAACTGCATGTTGACTCTTGAGTGTGTGTATACTGTATAGAGGAATACATATACACAGTATATATGAGTATTCCACAAATGTAGAATATAATGTATTTTCTGTCATGCCACTGTTTTGTTAGAATATAAATCACAGAAGCAGAAGGGTCCTCTGTCATCTGTCAAGGCATTTACAATCATTCTGTGCCAAAAACTCAGACTCATACAAGAAAAATGGAGTCTTCCAAAAAGGGTGGATAATACTCTGCATGTGTAATCCTCTTTTGATTGGTTTCGGGCATGAAAAATGCATTTTTTTTTCAACTTTAAAAAGAAAGGCATGCCCAAAAAGACAACAAGAGATTGGAAAAAAATATAAAAAATAAATGCCACGGCCATGAAATAATGGAACTGGTTTCAATATTTTTTCTGTATTATTAACTGCCATTGTAACCATTTACTACAGACATTGATTTATCTTCTTATTGCCACAAGGAAATGAAAATAATTTTTAAAAAGTACAAAAGAAAATAAATTCCTCTGTAAAGTCACAATCTTTAGTCTACTATCTGAAATATATGTGTGAGCCAGGCTCATTAAATTGTTTTGTAAAACAGCTGAGGGTCATGCAACCCCAATATATAATCACATGATATTTCATGATTTTACTGACATATTATTAGCCATAACTAATATAAGGGCTCCAGACTGTGACCATCAAATAACACTTTGAGGCTATATTCCAGGGAAGTGGGACTGCGTTTCCAATAAGGTACACTGCAGCAAACCATTACTGATAAATGCTCTGTCACTGATCTGCCAGCTCCAACAAAAGAAACCCCACACTGCTGCTTTAACTTTGAAGAATAGAGGGACATTAATGGATCAATCACACCTGGTGTTAGACTCCACATGTCTCAGTGTGTCTTCAAAAGCATCACCATTGGGAAAAAACTAAATGGAAGAGAAAAGTGGCTCATAAACTGTTACCAGAGGTAGTCCCAGAACCAAACAGATGTATGTACAAGAAAAAATAGCCATCATGACAGGAAATTCTTCTTATTAACAACATTGCTGTAACACAGCTGAATCCACGAGGCTGACTTGCTAATAATAAAGCACACACTGAAATACACTCCGGTCTGTAAGAACCAGATGTGGAATAGGGGTAGATAGACATAGAAGGCTCTTATGAAGCGATATAATGCAACAGCTGTGTGTACACATCTGATGTGATAGGCTCTACTAAGTCTGCCTCCACTTAAAAATCTTATCTCAAAGTGCAACCCTGTTTAGGAAGATGAATTCATAACAAACACACACACATATCCTGTGGACACATAACAGTATAAATGCACAAAATGAATTGTAGATTAACATAAATGAATGAATAAATAAATAAAATCTTTAGATAAGACACAACAAAAGCAATCAAATCCTGTGAAGTGGTACAGTAAAAACAAGAGAGGATTAAAATAAAATGAAAGTATATGAAAAATAAGTTCAGATGGAAGTTGTGGAGTCTGCAGCTCACCTTAAAGCAAAGGAAAAAATGATTGGGTATTTAAAGTTGATTTGAAACTGACATTGGCGTGACGAGAACCGGCTCCAGAGCCTGAGGGCATCGGCAAACAAAGTCAATTGTGTTTGCTATGAAGTATGCCTTAGTGACAGGATGTGGATTTATTCACTTAAAATCTGTGAATCCAGTTCATGCCAGGTAAGTTTAATACAGAGCATGCTTTGATTTATTGAACCCCCCCACACTCAGAAAGCATGGGTGTGAAAGACTGGATGCCAGATGAATAACGTTTGGCCCTGATGCTTGAAGGTGACAGTTCTGAATCAGACTGTCATATCCTTTGGTGTATGGCAGCAGCACCAAGCACCAACATAATAACATCTTTTGGTAACAGCATAGGCAACAGCAACCTAACAATGGAAATCTTTAAGTATGCCGTCTCCTTTCAGTAAAATTCATGCTGTCCTCATGTTTGAGTTTCTTCCATTTTCCACATAGAGTCCTCAAAATGATTCATACCGTCTCACTGAAGAAGGGAAAACACAGCCGACACTCAAAGTGGCAGGTATACTGGGCCAATGCTCATCGGCAAAATGCTCTCATTCGCCAGGACTTTTTTTTTTCCTACTCAATAAAATAAAACAAGCATGTTATTTCATTAAATTGTAATTCAGCAAACTATTATTACTTTTTTCAGTCTCCAGTTATTTGAATCTCTGTTGTAAATTTAGCCTTTTCTGTAATGGAAGGATATGTATCATTTTGGGGATGGTGGATTGCAATTCTGAAATGAAATTAGAATTTAAAGCCATGATGTTAAGTAAATTAGCAAAAATATGCATAGTGAAAACAGTCATAATGATTTCAGAAGTACTTTACAAATCTGCTTTTATTATTTGCTAATGGGGCAGAATTGATAAAGGACATAATTAGAGCAGATTTTGAGGCTGGTCACAAAAGATTAATGGTGCTGAAAGGGGCTGTCAACGTTAACGCGTTAATGATGCGTTAACACAAATTCCTATTAAAGCGGCTCTATGCAGCATTATCATCGTCATACAGCAGCTTGGAAGTAAGTATTTTGCTTGACTGACCTTTTCTGATGAACAAGCGGACATTTCCTCCTCCATCGGGTCTCCCCCTACCAGAAACGGCGCTTGCAGTTTAGCCCATTGACGCTCGCGCTTGTTTTGGTTTGGAGGTCTCGGGATACACGAGACTAGCGCTATAAGGCCGGTCGTAAATCCGTTTGGACAAATATGCATGTTTTCTCTGCGATTCGGTTTTTGCTTTTATACTGCTTTGATAATTACTTTTACTAGATGCCTTTGAAGCCATGCTAACTAGCCGTAGCCTGTTCAAGACAACCCTAAGATGCCTCTGTTTACAACATTCTTCTTCGTCTGTCGCCTATTTTCTTGCTCTGGAGCTCCCCCTACAGCTTTGGGGTGGCACTGCATGGTAAACACACCCAGACTTGCATTGATCCGCTTTAACTACAACATGCCCTATTTGTTTTAGTGTTGAAGTAGGGCTGGGCCTGTAACTGATATCATAATATCTTTTGGATTAATACTCCTTCATACCCCTCCGGTTTTAAAATGGATGAAACTAAAAGTTAAAGAAAAGATGTTGTACAGCGATTCCTCACCTGCAAAAATAGCATTATGCACATTATGCTGCACAACAGCATGTATGCAAACCTTTGCTGCACATGAAAAAGAAAACTTTGGTGTTTTGTAAAATTGTGAATTTCTTTTACTTTCCGTAGGAGCAGGGACCGGGAAAGGAGGCGCAGCCGTGAGCGCTCCGACAGAAAACGGCGTTCACGCAGTCGTGACAAGCGGCGGTCGCGCAGCTCAGAGCGCAAGTCTCATCGTCACCGTAGCCGCAGCCGCAGCAGGGAAAGGGACAGAGACAGAGGAAAGGACAAAGACAAAGAGCGGTCATCCAAAGACAAAGGTAAGACTTGCTTTCCTTAGCTCTTTTAAATGTTTATATTTCCCTAATTATTACATTCCGGTAGCAGATGCAGGCTCTTGACTATATGACTTGTAGTTTGGTGTGTGTGTATTGGCCTCTGCTTTTAGCTAGACACTAAGGCCGAATCCCAATGTTCCCCCTATGCTCAACCACTAGCCCTAGCTCACTGTCACTACCCCTAGAAATGAAGCCACAAGGGGTTGGGCCTTCGTAACCTTCCCTATGGCCCTGTCCCAATACACCCCCTAGCCCTACCCCTAAGTTTTGCACGGAATCGGGATATCACTCGCTGGGGTCTGCTTCATTCAAGTTGTAAGCGGCTGCAAGCTAGTTTGCTAATGTTCGGAACAAACATAAATAACGTTACATGTAGCAATATTGTCTTGTCGCTGTTATTCAGCTTTATTATGGATGTGAAATACCGGCTACATTAGCAGGAAACATGAAATATGAGTTGCTAGAGAGCAACGTTAGCAGGGCTCTCGTCGTGGACGGAAAGTGTTGTGGTTACTTTTTGCATTATACACCGTTCAAACCAAACACACTGCTATTGGGGTCGCTATGATTCAGTATTAAAATAACACATATGTAAACAATATATACAAATGATATAGGATAAATAATATAAATTATCCGATAAAATATCTTATAAATCCTATAAATAATATAGGAGGA
>JAVQJG010088360.1:0-14580 GCA_036024015.1 Craterocephalus amniculus | reverse complement strand
CTATATACAGATCAAAGCTCAAATATGAATATTCTGCAGACACACAAACACACACACACACACACACACACACACATACACACATATATATATATACATGTGTGTGTGTGTGTATGTGTGTGTCTGCAAATATTCATATCTTCCATTAAAGAAAATTTCCTAACAGTAATAGAGTGGAGACTGAAAAATAGAATAATAATATAAATGTGCCAAATTATTATCATTTAGGGAGATAATACATTGTTTTTTAATTAAATTTTGTTGAAAAAAATAAAAAAATAAACTGTCCTGGACCAATCAGAGCACCTTGCTGATGAGCAGTGGGCCAGAATACCTGCCAAAAAGTGTAGAAGTCTGATGGAGAGTTCCAGAAAACACCTGATTGCCCTGATCACGTCAAACAATTGTTAAACAAAATATAACCTTATGAAGGACATAACTTACATGAACCACAACTCAAAAACAATGTCATGATTTTCATAAAAAAGTGTATTTAATATTACTTTAGTCAGTCTCAGCTCATTTCAGTGACAGGTGTTTTTTCTCCTTCTTTGATGAGAGGTATGAATAGTTTTCCAAACAATTGTATATATATTACATACGTCCAAATGGAAATTCTAAAATGCGTGAGATGTTATTTATATGTGTGTGTTCCATCTATGAGTGTTTTTACTTGGTAATATTTTCAACATTATGTGGGCTCTGGTGTTCTTTATTGTTCATTATGAAAAAGTGTGTCATGGAGTCATCAGGATCGAACCTGGTCTGACTGAGTTTGTGGGGCTGCTGCTATACCAGCTGAACTAAACATTCGCCCATTGGAGCCTTCAGCAACAACAAAGCCAGTTTCTTCCCTCGTCTTTCCATCTTGTCGAGGCAAAATTTCTGTGAGGGTTTAGTAACTGTGCTGCTCTGCTCCGTTGCCTCCTCCTTTTCCTTTTCCCGCCTCCAAACCGAGTTCGGGAAGCGGGGGCGAGGTCATTCCTCCTGACTAAAGCAGCAGCTAGCTACAGGGTTAGCTTCCTTCTCTTACCTAACAGTGATGAACCAGACACAGACTCTACTGTAACTACAAGAGCTGCTTGTATTTACTGCTAAAACTTGTAGCAAAACACTCGCCACTAAACAGGAAGTTTCAACCGCAAATTTTCTCTGCTCCAAGGTTTGCTTTCTGTCAAACCTGCCCTGTACGTCAGACCGGCATCTGAAGTGCCGTGCAAGGGCTTCTCTTCCTCTTCCTCTTTAGTTCGGCCTTATAAGGGCCATACTGTGTAACTGTTGACCACTAATGGATGATTTCACTAATGGTCAATATACTGTACAGTGATTGACGGTGCTCCAAGGGGGCTGTCCTCTTCAGAAACCAGACATTGCAACTTTGTGGATCTGCCTATCATGGGACCTGCAGCACTTTGCTTTATGGCTCCTCTCTATAAACTTGGTGGGCCCTGCTTTGTAACCCTTTTCCTGAGGTTTGTCATGGCTGATTGAAGTAAGATGCTGGAAACAGTGTCTGAGGAGGGAGATAAAGACTGTTTAATTTTGCTAAGTATTGTGTGGCATTTAGTAAGTTAGAAGTTTATCCCCCCAGTGGCCAAAAGGTACACAGGGGGCAATACAGAATTTCTGCAGCAAAGACGTCCAACGCAGTGCTAATCATGCAGAAATATAGTCATATGGCACATAAAATTAAACAGGAGAACCTCTGCTACAAGACCCTATCAGCCATTTTTGACACCAAAATTATTCAAATAGACCTTGTAGATGCAGAGATATACTCTATTCATTTTGGGTATGTCGTTTTTCACAGAAACTTAAAAAAGAGGCTGGGGCTTAAGAGGTGATTACTTCATGAAATGGAAGGAAAGTTGTAAATGTGCCATTTAAATGCTGAATGGCACATCTGTTGAGTTCTGGTGGTTTAATGACTGCCTTAAGGGGGATTTATGATGAGCTTAGGGAAACTTGACATTGGAATGAGTTAAGATATATTATAGTCCAAAGATTTTAACACGGACATCATACCTACTTTTCATCATATAACACTGAAATCTATGGCAACTGACCCACTTACGATGTTATCCACCCATTAGATGCACATTATCACCTGTTATCACGCGCAAGAGCTATATGTGTCTGGCTGGGGTGTAGCATTAATCTGCAGTTAAACATGGAGTCAATGTTCAATCAGCCAATGGCATAAATCCTGATAAAAAATATTGATCAAATCATCTGTCAAAGAAACCATGAGATAGAACATGTGGCATTTTTACGTTTTGGTTTGTTTTAACATGCAAAATGTCTTATTAGGCTGATGCAGATATCCAAATATGTCTTATGTGATTATTAAGTCAAACTGCAAACTTCGTTATTATAACAAAGTTCTGAAATTCTTTTGTATATTATCTTACGTCTATTTTGTGTTGGAATTTGTGATCTTGATAAACACTAAGTCATTATCCATGGAATCGATACAATTTTGTATTGGGGTTAAACCTGTAATTAACAGCCAGGCCATTAGGCCTGCCTGTGAACATCTATGTCCTGGTGGTGATATTTCTAGCAACATGTTGCTTCGTTCCTATGTGACCGCACATCTCTCATACCTTTGTTAATTATATGTTCATTTATTTCAGGAGAGCGGCCATTCCCATGCACCTGGCCCGACTGCAGTAAGAAGTTCGCCCGCTCCGACGAGTTGGCCCGCCACTACCGCACCCACACCGGGGAAAAGAAATTCGGCTGCCCTCTTTGCTACAAGCGCTTCATGCGCAGCGACCACCTGACAAAGCACGCCCGGCGCCACTCAGATTTTCAGCCGGGCATGCTAAAGAGGCCCCACGGTAGCAACGCCACACGTCCCGGCTCCCTCAGCGACTACAGCCGCTCAGACGCCTCCAGCCCCACCCTCAGCCCTGCCCTCAGCCCCGCCAACTCGCCTTAAATTGAAAACCTGGTCGCACTTTTCTGCCTCCAGACTGTGAGGCCCCTGTTTTCATCACAAAAACTTTTGTTGCACAGTTGTCTGCAACCGCCCCCCTCCCCCCCTCTCTCCCACCCTTTGCTATTTCTGCGCTTGCTGTGGTGTACCATACTGTACATAACTGCTTATTGTAGTGCAATTACTTGTGTGATCCGAAAAGAAGATAATGCCTTTCCCAGATCTCTACATTCTGTCCCACATGTCTGTATATTTCTTTTCTTTTAGCTTCTGATGGCTAGTTGTTCAGTGTACTTTCACAGTGGGGAAAAAAAAGAACAGACACCCTGATAAGTCTTATCAAAAAAGTTTTTTTTGTTGGTTTTTATTTAATTTTTCATTTTCTTTCTTTCTTTTTCTTACGGGTTAGGAGAAGGGGTACACACACACACACACACCTCAGGATTGAAGACAGTTGCTATTTCTGTAAACCACAGTACTTAAGAGTACTCACATTGACTGCACAATATACTCATCACTTTACTCTAAAATTCAACTCCCGTTGGATTTTACGCCCTGCTCAGGGATGGCCTTGTTAGCTTGAAAGAATGGACACGGTGAAGAGAAACATACAGTACATATATCGCAGCCTTACACTCAACACAATTTGCACTCTTCAGCTTCTTTGTTGACTTTCACATTCAAGGAAGGTAGATGTACAGTCACGTGGTCATTCATACATGAAACTTTAGTTCTGTTATCTCTTATGCTCTGGTGGGGGGTTCATATGTAATATACAGTGATTGCTGTGTTTTGAGAAAACAATCAGTACCCCTGTTTCTAAAACAAACATGTATCTGTTCCCTCACTGCGATGTTAATCTGCATTGACATTACACTGGCGTAGATGTGTACTGCATTAAATAGTTGCGTGCAGTTGCGTGGATCTGCACTGCGGGAGGGTTGGGATTATGTTGGATTTTTAAAAATGTACTCAACGTTTAGAAAAAAGAAAAATGAAACAAAAAAAAACAACAACTTCTGAACCTTTAAATAGAGACAGTCAAGTTTTAAAGCAGCTGTTCATGTTTTTAAAAGATAAAAATGCTGAGTCATCAACATGCATTTGAAAAATTACAAAATGTAAAAAGGGACTTATTAAATTGAAACAATGTTTATCCATTTCTCAAGCACATAGGAAAAAGTACCAAAGACAAGAGTGAATGAAAGCTTTCTTTTGAGTCCTGTGAGCTGCCCCTCACTGAGGCCTGGAGCCGCTGGTTGGCAGTATCACAGGTAGAGCCAGACGCCTGCTCACTTCCCGGCTCCCGGCTCTGCCCTTAGTGGCTTCCTTGTAGGAAACAGCTGCACCCAAAAGAAGCCATTCACAACCTACGGGTGGGGGTGCTAGTCTGTCATTCACTGGGAAGTTCTTCCTCATCTGGCTCTACCTGTCCTGTCGGAGAGCTCCGAGGCTGCCAAATTATGCTAGGGTTGCCTAACTTGGATGTCAAACACGGGTCAGTGTTAGGCAGAACTGAGCTGGGCTGGGCTGGGCTGCGACATCTTGGAGCACCAGCGGGGCAGATATCTGCGACAAACGGACAAGAGAGGGCAGGTCCTGATAAAAGAGGAGAGGTTTATCATGAGCTTAACAGCACGAAGGAGGAGACACGCAGTCGCAGACACCCCCGTTTCCTCCTCCTTCCCCCTGTTCCCCCCTCCTCCCTCCAACTGTTGAAACAGCCAGCACACAAAAAAAAATGGCTGTAATTAGTGGTTTGATGTAAACTATAGGATAAGAGGAGGGGGAAAAAAGTGTATGAACAACAGTTGAATGCAGACGATGCTAGCAGTGTGGGTGGGATGTACCCGGCTCCATCCGAAGCACAAACGGAATTCCTCTGCTTCTGCTGGAGAGTCAGATTTCACGATGGCGAGGAAACGGTGGCTCCAGGCTCACATTGATAAACCTGAACTCACAAACAGCTGCTTTTCAACTTCTCTCTCACAACAACCCGGGGGGTGGCTTTTAAATTGTTGTGGAAACATTTGAACCAAATTGAACATATCAGCAAAGTGCAGCACTCACCAGCCTCACGTCATCCAGCATGTGAAGCTCAGATGTCCCGTGAGAAAGCTGACTTGTGTTTCTAGACAGACATGCCTCAATAAGTCTGGCAAAAGGCACAGTAAACCTTCCATGGAAATGGGCACCACTATCTAAACTGCTGCAGCCCAGCCAGTCTGTGTTATGCCTGCATTTTCTTTTAATGCTTCAGCACAACAGTTGAAAACGGTGTCATCCATGTACTTTAGTCTTGTGAGACTCCTTCAAACTTACTGCCATCATGAAATGCTTGTTCTAACTCGACTCAGTGGGCTCCTGCCCCACAGTCCGGCGTTTGACGCTGTATGCATGTTTAACTAGCATTAAAAGCCACGTGCTATTTTTTTTTCCCTTTTGAGGGGGTCCAGCAGGTGTAAGTTCATGAAAGGCAGGCCTTGTCCCTGGTCTCCACAGCAGCCATCTCTCTTTTTAAGTTGAGATGAATCCGCTCTGTCACATTCTCCACAAAGACAACATTTCTTATTTAGATCAAATGCAGTGGTTTCCTCCAAAACATTATAGTTACAAAGGAAGAAAAAAAAAAAGATGTTGTAGATGTTAAGATGCTTTCCAGGCTGCAAGATGACACTTTGAATGCCACTAATCAGGAGCTCTCAGGGGCAGAAGTAAGAGTTAAGTTTACCATTTCTTAAGAGTGAACTCTTCAAATTTCTGTCAAACGTATTCTCTTTTGGGGTTTTTTTCCATTACTTTTTGTCTTTGCATTTTAATTTTGGAGCTGGTTTGAAGTGAAATTTGCAAAGAAAAAATATCTAATAAATGGAAAAAAAAGGATTAAAAAAAAGAGGAATTTTCTGAGTAGCTCACCATCAAGCATTAATCTGTTCTTAATCTATAATCTGCACATTTTCCTCAGGGTCAAAATCTGCCAAGCAGATATGGGACAGTTTGTGGGTTTTGTTGTAACATCAGTTCCCGCACATGTATATCAGCCTGCCTCCTCTCTCTGTTCCTGGGTGCTTAGTGTTCACTGCAGGTCAGTGTCCGACCACACTGGAAACACAGGAACTCCTCATTGCAGGCTCAAACCCCTTTTGCCATTAACATGTCTTCTAACATCCTGCAGTCCTTCTATCGATGTCCTCTGGAGCTCTTTTCAGTGAAACGCCCCTTTAAACACCTTTGACCTATAGAGTCAGTGGAATTAGAGAACAGGAAGCTCCTACCATCTGAAAATAAAGCGACTGTGACAGTATAAACATCCCAGTCGACCCATCCATCCAGACTGCAGCAGCGACATGTAGGCGTCCACATAGCAGAGAGTCTTAAAACTTTTAATCTCACTGTAACAAATGTACTTGAATAATTCCAACACAAAAGGCCATTGAACACAGTTTTGTACGTGTCCAGTTTTACTGTACTGGCTTTTGTTGTTTAATTATTAACTTCTTTGAAGAAAGGTGTATAGTCGTCCACACTCTTTTGTTAGCTTTTCCATGAGTTTTTTTTTGTTTTTATTGTTTTCAGGTGATTTCAGCTCATCATTGCAAAAAGATTGATTGTTTTTAGTAGAGCAGTTTAAAAAGCACCATTTCTGCTTAGATGAGGACTTTTTGATGGGATTTGCCCATTTTGTCAGGAACATTTAATACTCTGTTGATGTCAGGATGCAGATGTTCCAGTTTACCTGCTATCCAGAACTTCCTTTAAGACATAAAAGAAAAAAAAAACACTTAAAAAAATTGTGATGGGGAAGGGAGGGGGACTTCTTGAGCTCTATGTATTTCATTTTCTGATTGAGTGATGGATTTGCTTTATTATTATTTTACATTATTTTAAACATTTTCCATTAAGATAGAGACCACAGCATTGTGAGTTAGCAGTGTAGTCATAATGTTCATTATTATTATTATTGTTAATTTTTTCATCAGATGTTTAAGGTTGTACATTTAAAAAAAAATCATACCTCTAGAAATATTTTATGCTTTACCTTCATATCTTTTCAAAACAGTAGCTTATGTTTGCTTGACAAGTAGCACAAGTATTTGTTGCTTTTCTTTGTCCCTACTTGAATGAAAATGTAGAGAAAAAGAGACCTTTTTTTTGTTAACAGAACACTGGGCTACATTTTTATATAACCATCCCACATTACCAGTTCCTGCATGCCCTCCTTGATTTAAAAAAAAAAAAGATCTTTCCATGAATGTTTGAATTTTTTTTATTGTCTTATGTTACAAAACATATTCAAACATCCCAATCATTCTATGCTTCAAGTAGTATTTTGGTTTAAAATCTTTTTAAATTAAACTTTACGCTCGCCGTCACAGTAAGATCGCAGTTTTTTGCCTAAAAAAGAAAAGAAAAAAAAACTAAGCAATGGCTACATGCAAGATATAAGTGTGCTGGTTAATATTTTCTTCTGATTGTAAAAAATCTTATAAATGCAAATTAACTGTTGCCAAGTATGTTAACGACTAACAGCTCATTTAAGAAGTTTATATTTATGACATCAATATGTCCCTAATCAGACTGTCTCAGCTGACGTATGAAGCATGCTAGACGCGACTGTGTGCCAAAACTATAGTGGTGACTTCATAAAGGGGGATACAAATATTGAGGATAATTAACCTAGCTTCTCTCTGACAGTAAACAAACTTGTACAGTTTTATAGCGTGACATGTCCTTTCATTTATGTACAGGATTTAATGAAGCAACGCTGTGTATTTGATATGCAGCTGTCCTAAGTTATGTTTCTTTCTGCTTTATGTAAACAGTTTGGATGTGTAGCTTTGTTTTCATTATTTAATTTAGTCTTCTTTTGTTTGCTGTTCAATACTCAAGCAGTGTATAATGGCTTGTTGCAGGTATTTTTTGACATAAAACAATGATAATAGATGCCCAACCGTTCCAAAGGATTAAAAATTGCATTTGCTATAAATATACTGCTTCGATCAACCCAATGCATTTTTGTAGGCTATGAATAAAAGTCTGTCCTGACTGTGAGGTCTTATACATTGTGAGTTGTGAACAAGGTACGTTTCTCCACATTGTTCGACATTGTTTAGGCTCATTGCGTAGGCCAAGCCCATACCTACAATATACCTACAATTTAAAAGCTTCAGAGCATGTCTTCCCTCACAACAAAGACCTAAGGCCTAAAGTAGGGGTCTTTTTTTTATTTTAAGAGGAAGCCATAGAAATATAGACTGGTTGATGATCGTTGTTACCAAAGGCTTAGAAGGGAAAGATGAATGTTGCAGTAATTTTGAGCCCAACACTGTCTGTGCTGCTGGGTTCACTTTTATTTGCTGTATGTGATGATACATGGATGTCATGCTTGATATGGACCTTTTTTTCTACATCTCGAGTGGGTAATATTTTGTTTTATTCTTCACTTTTAGAGCTA
Source organism: Craterocephalus amniculus (assembly GCA_036024015.1). Taxonomy (NCBI): domain Eukaryota; kingdom Metazoa; phylum Chordata; class Actinopteri; order Atheriniformes; family Atherinidae; genus Craterocephalus; species Craterocephalus amniculus. The sequence goes on along the minus strand of JAVQJG010088360.1, from coordinate 6,184 downwards.
AATTGAATGAGTAGAACTCGTTCAGTCATGTAAGCAAACAAACTCTGAATGAGTCTAAAGAAATGGAGCAAAAAGTGCAACATGGCAGAGAGGTAGACCCAATCTGTCAGTACTATTTGCTACTGTGCGGTCTCACTCAGCCGCTTGAACTTGAACTGTGCAGCATCTGCTCCTTACTGTAAAGAAAGTCTTTTGGATATCGTTGCCCTTAAAGGATTGGTTTGTCCTGGGTTATGCAGCATGCAGCGCTGCCAATGACCTCGTCTACAAATAGAGAGAGCCTTTCACCAGCGTTTTGGTTCTGGTTCTGGCTCTGTACCGGTTTGTCCTCAGTGTATCTCCTCAGTGTAATGTTGCTCTATTGATGATACGTCTGTGTGATTCTCCTCTGCCCTTCACCATCAGTTGCCTGTTGTAGTGACTCCATGGTGCTGCTTCCCCTCTTAAAGCACCAGTATAATCTCTTCTGTAAATAACTCTCTACTCAGCTATGGCCAGTACATTCTCCAATGACCTCACTTAAACCTTCAGGTGTCACTTTGTTTGTTTTGTTTGTTTGTTTCCTGTCAGCAAACCAAAATCACTACATTCAAGTATTACAGTTGTACAGTTCCTTGGTTTCACACACATTCAATGTGCTGGTCTTAGCTGCTCTGCTGTACCTTTTTATGGCATTATTTTTTACATGTTAGACGATATATTGTGACCATGTCCTATGCAAATATGAAAAATAACAGATTGTTGAAAAATGTATGTTGTCATAACTTGTATGCATGAAATAGTGAGGTTTACATTTGGAAATAAATTCATAAAATAAGACGCCACAAATTGTTTTGTCCTGTTTGTTTTTTCCTACACAAGTGACACTTCCGCCAAAAAGAAATCTTTGAGGCTACAATGAAAATGAATGAATATATTACTTGTGTATAACTCAAGAAAAAAGATGCTTGAGGTATACCTTGACAGTTTAGAAATCTGTAGCTAGCACCAACAGAAAGAAGCTTAGCTGGGGACAGTTCAGAAAAGAGAGACTGCCGAATAGAGAGTAATTTCCTTCACCCCCCCACTGACCTTTAGGAAACTCAATGATTAATTTCAGTGGCAGAAGTGAAGATAAAGACTAATTCTTACCAATACTTTAGCCCTACAGTCTCTAATGAACATATCAGAACCATTTCAAACACATAATTTCTAGAAGATTTCACACCAAACTTGTGTTTTTCAGACAAACAAATAAGTCACTGAACATTATTTACATCATAGTACTGTATCTTTCACTTGCACATTCTTTTCAGATCTAGCAAAACAAATGAATCCAAGCTTCAGCATATAAAATTCAAATATAAGTCAGATATCTAAGGACAATCAGTTTTTTCGCTCAGCATGCTATTGTGAAAGCATGGCTTGTTTTGGAAAAATGAGGATGAGAAAAGGTAATGCAGTATGTGGCATGTTAGGTTACCAGTAAGCGCTCTGTTGTCACAACTGCTTTGCTTTTCCTGCACTTGTTACCAAAGTTAAACATCCAATCAGATTGAGTGCTCTGACTGATGGAAGGAGTACCACATCTAGGTCAAATCCAGCAAAAAAAAAAAAAGTTGCAGATGAAGTCCCACAATGGCAGACTGATGTAGGCCAACATTGAAATATCAGGCGAGGTGTATAAGAGGTTTAAGACAGGAGACTTTGCCTACCCTTATCAGTTAATCAGTCTTATATAACTTAGGTTATATTTACTATTGAAATAGAAGTTATAAAACAAAACGTTTTGCAATCTGGTCATTTCAGGTCAGGGAACTGCCTTTGCTAATGGTCATCCTAATTAGGCTACAAAGGCCATGTGTAAAGGATAAAGATAAAGGGATGTTTTATTTCTTACAACACATTCATTTCTGTTATCTGGTGCTTGTTTCTCTTTAATGTCTGATTGTGTTTCTTGTCTGTAGCTGTAAAATTGCCTTTTATAACTGCCGCACAGATCTGCACAAAGGGGAGGAGTGATATCCCTCACTTAGACTGCCTCTTCTCACAAACTTGCCTCGTGCTTCAGTATTTTTCTTGCAACAGGAAGTACACCTTGTTCCCGCATTTCACTCATGCAAATATTTACAGTAACTGCTAGGGTATCAACAATGGGTGGAGCAGCAAACGATTGGGACTCCTTCCTTCCTTATTGTGTTTTGAGCAAAACAGACTGATAAGTCTGCTGCAGTTACACAGAAAGCTTGCAACTACAGACTAATGACGGATTCCCTGCAAACTGCAGCTTTCCCTCATGTGCAGGATGTACCTGTGCTTTAACAGGAAATCACTGCAAATAGCCCTTCTGCCAAATTCGGGCACCAGAAGAAATTGCAGGCGTGACCATTTCTGCTCAGAGTGAATCATATGGGATGTGGAGTGAGACAGGAAGGAAGAGAGAGAATGCAGGCATTAAAATTGTTGATGAGGAGCCTGGTATTCTCCCAGCTCAAGCTGTATACCTCCTGTCTCCTGGCAGGTTGAAGCACACAAACAGACAAGCTGCCACCCCTGGCACCGCCACACAAGGCTGGACCACGACAGCCGGCATGTTCCCACAGCTTGTTTTGTCATTGCATATTTGGGTGGCAACAATAAGGGGATACCTAGATTTATGTTTTTATATTTCAATCATTTTGTCTCTGGTTGAATGTTAGCAGGGGATTACTGACAAATTCTTCTCCCCGCATGATTGTAGAGATTCTGCTAAATGGAGTGCCTCAGCAGAGCACTGACTAAGATAATTCTCGCATTGCTCTGTTTGCCCAAAAACAAAAGAGCAGGAGTTTAGTTGGCTGTGTGGGTGAGGTGTTTTATTCTCTCCGAGTTTTACATCTTTCAAGCAGGTGTTTATTCTCAAGATGACACGTTCACGTCTTTTTAGGGAGGTATATTGCTGCGGATGCGGGGCAAAGTACAGACAGTAATACGAGTAGTGGGAACACGTCTTGCTGCTATCACTAAGCAGACAGGATGTGGGGGCGGAGGAAGTGGTTTCAGTTTGACTAATTTATCTTCTCAGTCACACCTTTTCTTTTGATTATCAGCAGCCAGTTATCAGGTAGGATTCTTCACTGAGGCCTACAACGAAAACCATGTTATTTTCAGTTCCCTATCTCGGTGAAAATAAAGGACAGAGTGGGAAAAAGCAGACAGGAGCGCGGAAGTGTTTTGGGTGGTGCAAGCGCTGATTAGTGCCCCCGATCTACTCAAACTCCAAAGTGTGGGAGGCTCTTTGAGCTGGAAGAGGGTCTGTGCTCCACTGAGGTGTGTGGGAAACTGTGGCGGAGAATCAGCAGAATTACTCCACAGACAAAAAAAGGAAGAGAGGTGGTCGGCAGGAGCCACAGTAGATGCTTTAATCACACTGAGGCCCGAGTATGTGCACGCCTCCCAAGCCAATCCTCAGAAGGCAGCATAAAGGGCCATGTGATGCCTCCCACTCTCAAGCGTATAGCGCATGGCAGGGCTGGCACTAGATTTTGCAGAGAGGGTGGGATGAGCTCAGACATTGGAGGCAGGCACTGGCTGAGAACAAGGCTTAGCTACAGGAGGCGGGTGGTTGGGGTGGGGGGGTGGGATTGGCATACCATTAGCAGAGGTATCAAAGGCAGCAACCCCACTGAAAACAAATCTGTAAATACAATCAGGTAGAGTGGCTTTCAGTCGTTAATGAAGGGGGACTGATTTGAGAATTGTGTGGAGGGGATTGAAATATTCACATTATAACCCCATTGAGATGTGTGTTTGCTCTTTTATTTCAAATCCGCTACTATAATGAGACAGCTGTTTACCATAAGAATCAATATTTATGAGCTATTGTGTTCCTTTAAGGCTTTTAATGAATTTCTAATATGTGAGGGAGGAGACGGATGCGTCAGATAAAATGCAAACCAGACTTTCAGATTTGTGGTTAGAAATGAGTTTAGTACATGTAACAACATGGAGGCTGTGGGAGGGGGGAGCTTTCCAAACTACTTGTGTATACATTAGAGCTCTTTGTTGTTTTGAAAAAAGTGAAAGGAGGTCCCTCATGCAAATTCAAAGGAAATCCCAGGAAAAGGAGTTCCAAGAAAGGAGACAATGCTCTCTGTCTCACTCAGTTTGTTATGGAAAGTGCGTAACAGATGAGCTCAGAATACACTGCTGAGGAGAAGAAGACACCAAAGTGCCTTTGTCTGCAAATACTTGGCATAATGTGCGAATATAATTCATCTTCAAAACTTAAGTCATTGTAGAAGCTAAAGTCTGCGCAGAGGGGATAAAAGTTGCAGAAGAGTATGATCCACATGATTGTCTCCAAAAGCTCAGTCATGAGACTCAGAAGTATGTTCATCCTGCACATTACAGGCTGAACAACTCCCACCAGCTGCTGCAGCTGTGCAACCACTGTAGCTCACGCTCATGTTTTCTTAATTGAAAAATAAATAATCCTCCAAGACTTTGAGTTTATCAACTCTTGGATTTTACTCTCCCCATGAATTTGTCATTTGCTTCCATGTCAGATCACCGTGACAACCCATCGCTTGTCTCATCAATCTGTAAAAACTGCAGAAGCCTTGTGTATGAGCATGGTCTCAGAGGGAAGTGTAAGTTCTTTGTCACGTCAATCTACATGTTCATGAAAGCAGAGCAAAATGTTACCCTTGCGTGTTCAATTTCTTGCACTTGAAAAAAAATGCAAAATGAGTGGAAGGTTGTTAAAAAGAAATATTAACACATTGCAGACTCATTTCTTCTTTCAACAGAACAGGAATCATTTTGGAACTGAGGACACCACTTCCCATTCTCATGGAGGATTTCAGATGCTCAGTTTACTTATTTATCAATAATTTCACAATTCACAAAATGTTGTATAGACATGACATGTCTGGACTGCATGGTAAGTTCCTGAACATTTTGCTGCAGGGCCTTGTTGTTGCAAAACCTCTGAAGGAGTCGATTGGAAAATGTGTGACTTCCAAATCTGTATAATTTAGCATTGACGGTGTCCTCTTTTTCACACTCCTCACTCATGGAAAAGTCTGAGTTTTCTACTGATAACACACTGGAAAGTGATCACTAAGACCAGAGGACAGCTTGTACTTCACCTTGGCTCTCCCTCGATGAGCTTAAACGAAGAAAAGCCATATACATATCCTGCTGGAAGTGGAAATGGCATGATCACACCAAGTCATTTCATTTGTAATCTTAGGTTCCTACTTATACATCATAATTCCAGATAATTTGCAATTAAAACAGAACAATGAGAGCTCTCCCCTGGAGGTAGCACCCTCTGTACAGCAAGAGGATTTGGGGGTTAGGATTTTCTGATTGGTTCTGCCAAAGGGTGGTGGGAAGGGGCTTGTGAAAATGTAATTCTTACATAAGGAAAATCTTTGAAAAACATGTTACATTTTTGAGCCTGACAAATCCAACTGCACATTGTTTGGAAATGCATTAAAAGTATGACAGGCCATCCCAATTACTAAACAAAGATGATGATATCTACCCACAAACACTTGCATAGTTGAGGCTAGGCTGCTAGCAACAACACTCTTGGCGTAGCAATCAGGTAAAAGCAGGTAGCGATGTTCAGGGCAGTTCCTCGCAACTCTCACCTGCTTTTCTCACTTGGTCCTGCCCAGGTGGATGGAAGCTTGAGCCTGAAATTCATCGCCATTCCTGGTGCTTAGCAGCTAGTGCCTGCTTCTTTAGCTTGAGGAGCAGCTGCCATTCTCTGATGACACACTGACAATTTCTTCTTATGGATCGTGCTACACATGCTAACAGACAGCACATCTTAAATGACCAATCTCATCTCATATTGGCCAGGATTTGTTCTTCACAGTTTGGAAGTTGTATATATATGCACATTGCAGCTGGGGTGCGCAGACTGGAGAGTCTGACCGCACAAAAACACATGTGACATACAGGTTGATGAACTAAAGTGTCATGACCAAGTGTTTGAACTTAGCTGAGAAGTTGACTTCCTTTTTTCATGAACATTCTGAAACATGTTTTTTCTTCTTAGTGCAATGGGTCCTTTAGCAGGGCTTAACTTCACGAGGCTGAAGTTAGCTTCCGATTCGCCAAATGCGTAAAGGGCAATTCCACTGAATTATTGACATTTAACCCATTTTAAACATGGTCCTATTAATAAAATACAATACCTAACCTATCC
>JAVQJG010088328.1:0-18599 GCA_036024015.1 Craterocephalus amniculus | reverse complement strand
ACATAACATATAATTGGAAAACTAAACAAACAAATAAAAAATAAAATAAGATCAAATAAAATAAAATGAAATGAAATAAAATGAAGTGAAACAAAATGAAATAAAAACAAAAATAGACTAAACAAACATAAAATATGAATGAAAAACTAAACAAACAAACAAAAAATAAAATAAGATCAAATAAAATAAAATACAATAAAATAAAATTAAAAAAATAGACTAAACAAACATAAAATATAAATGAAAAACTAAACTAAACAACCATAAAATAAAATGAATATACCAACAGTTGGTATACACAGTATTTTTTCTGTTGTGGAAACTGTTTCCTGCCGTGGCTGCAACTCTTCCTCTCTCCCACCAGGAGAGTGAGAAAAGTCAGTTTCCAGGTGTGAAAGTATGAGCTCACCTCTAGATGGGGGTAACTGAGGACCACCAGCTGGGCACAAGCATTGACATCATCCCCTTTGATGAAGGAGAGGTCCACCCCGCCGACCCTCTCCAAGCCGGAGAAGTCCGGGCTCCTCTGCCAGTCCTCGGTGTCGTCCTCCACCACCCGCCGCCTCAGGCTTTCCTGCTCGCTGCATCAGGACCAGTAGATACCAAAAGTTCAGCAAAGCAAAGTCAGCTGAGAGATTTTCATCGGTCAGTCTGAGTTTGGTCAAGTTTAGCATAAAAAAACCATCACACGTTGTCATGGAAACGGCTATCATCAGGACCACCCTGAGACAGAAAGACAGAAATGGGCCTGGAGAGCAGAAAACCCGTTAAATCCTGCTGTTCGCCAACAACACAGAGCATCTGTGGCTCTGAAAATGTTTCAGCAAAGCAAAGACTGATGACATCAGCATGAATTTTCTCTCCAATCCCATACGATGTGTTTAGAAACCCCAAAAAAAATCACCACCACCGGTCTAATGACCGGTCCAATCTTATATCCCTTCTCTTAAGATATTTTGGTTGCATTTTTACTTTTTAAAAGCACAAAATGTCTGTTTTAGTGAATATAGAAGGACAGGATGAACTCACACTCAGATTTATTTTAGGAATTTATCTAATTTAAAACCATATCCAACACAGAACATGATGCCTTGGTCCTAATGATGGGGAGTCCAGATGTTTGAATATCAACATAGAAACTTGAACATAGCAGACAGATGAAAGTCATTTTCCCAAAATTCAGCATCAGGGCTCCACGTTTCCTCTCTCTATACCTAATAGTACCTGATAAATCTTATAGTACCTAAATAGTATCTGGATACTACCTGCCTGAACCTTACTTAACAAATAACATGGCAAATGGAAGAAAAAGTAGTCCCTCTTACCTAGATATCGCTAAGACGAGGTCCTGGTAAGTATAGCCTTTTTACAGTTTGCCGGTTCATGTAACCTGCATATTTACCTCTAATAAAATGTATATTTTCTAACATGAAAAGTGATAACGGAACATAGAGAGCTGCTATCGGGGCTATCGATGTTTCAGTATCGATCCATATATCGCTGATCACCAGACCAGCAGACACACTGACTGAACTTTCATTTACAGGCCAGACTTTGCTCACGCAGACTGTCTGAGCTGCTTTCCCAAACTGCAGGTTCTGCACCGTGGCATGGATGTCTCGTTTAGCTCAAATGTGACTAAGTCATCTGTTTCTATGTCAGGAAGACGAACTAACGCAGTTTTTCAGACATGGTAAGGCTTCCTGGGCGAGCAGGATGATGGAGAGTTGCATCAAACACCCAACATAACGAGAGTTAATAATTTAGCAAATTTTCTAGTTATTTCCTTGGTTTACATATTAATTTCCTTTCATTTTGTTAGGCTTAACTGGTTTTGTCACAAACTGCAAAAACAGCATCTGTTACTGGGCAGATGGTCTGGTCTGAGTTTTCTGAAGAAGGTGCAGAGTTTAGAGCCAGGCAGCCATGAGGAGTGTGTGTTGCTGTGCACAGATAGGCGGACTGACCTCTGCCAGAGTTGGACCAGATCTTCTACCGGAGCAGCGGATATGTGGCTCATCCTGCTAACGATGACGCACGAGCACAAAAACACCTTTTAAAAGCAAAACATCATCTGACAGAAACAACGTAAGCGACAGAAAGAGGACTGTTTACTTCCGCGGTACCGTGACACGCGACTGAAGGGGCGGAGTCACCGCATTTACGGCTAAATGCTGCCATCTTGTGGTGACATTTAGGAACTACAACCAGGTTACACAGTTTTGTATTAAAATAGATGCAAATGGAGATCATCATGTTACTTTCTGATGTGTAGAGACCACGGTATCTTGCAGTGGACCCCTGGTATACGCAACAGCAGCTCCACAAAGCGATATATACTGGATATGGTGACCCAGGGGGGTTACCATATCCAGTATATATCGATTTTATATTCCTATGATACAACAGATCGATATGTGCTTGGCAAGATCGCAGTAAAATCGATATTTACCCATCTATTAGCGTTTTAAAAGGTCGATATTGATTCAAATCAATATTGAGAAATAATACTTTGGATCGAAGCACAGAAGATTTTATTTTTGCACTTTTTTGTTGAGAAAATAGTGGAAGTAGCAGGTTATTAAAATATTGTCTGCACTAACTGTACTTTCATTTACAAGGGTTAAATAAGGCCACAAAAGGTTTAGCCCCTGTTGGATCAACTTGGACAGATGAACTTAATAAAAACAAAAAAAGTTGTGAATGGATTTGCTATTAATTATTGTTTATTGTTTGGTTTATACCCACATTTTTAATTTATACTTGATTCCCTTGGAAGAAACTAAGATTCTTCTTACCGAGAAACTTCCCTGCACTGTCCAGCATCCAGGTATTTATTACAATCACATTGGTTGGATTTGTGATTATAGTTGATGATAGATAAACTCAATTGATTTCAAGTCACTGAATCGTTTCGGATCATATCATTCTAAATGAACTATTATCGTTCATGAATCGTATCGTAACCACAAACCGTAATATGAATCGAATTGTTGTTAAAATGAATCGTTACACCCCTACTTAATGGCTAATAATGACCAGGAGGCTTTGATGGTTAGTAAGGAAGGCGATTTCCTGATGATCGGAGCGGTAAGCACCAAGGTTTAATGAAGAAGGTTTTTTAGGAGTGAGATGGGTGTCTGTAGATTATCACAAACTCACAGATCTTCAAATAGGTTGAATACCAGACACTTTCTTTGGTTCATTGTTCAGTCAGCTGAACACTTTTACTGAGAAGGTGAAGCCACCCTCAGTAGCAGATCTGCATCACCAATGCTCCACAAACACCCTAGCCTCTGGAAGCATCTGAAGTAGGTTCTGTTTCCAGCATGACACCCCTTCTATCTCTGACCCACTTTTCCTGCCTATTAAATGTCCCAGAAGATGAAAATGCTTTAAGTGCCATGAGAGTGATGCTTAGCTGTACCGCGTGGTTGTTACCTAACCTAACAAGTTATCACCTGCAGCGAAGGCTGGAAAAGTGCAAATGGATGAGGAAAATCACCACGGGGGATTCACGATGTATCGCCGTTAATATCTGCAGATGTTTGCCATTTTTTAACACATCTGCATCAGTCCGATGAGTAAAACTGGGCCGATATTAGAGATGCACCACAGAACCTAAGCCCTTTTCTCAGAGACACACTTTTTAACTAATGGGAATGGGTGTCTAATTCGGTGGTTCCCAGCCTATTTTCCTTAGGCATTTCATTATGCAAATGCCTAAAAGACAGGATCCCCCTGATGAAACCACGCTGCTTTCATTAGTGAGATTCTCACCATAAATACTGAATCCTGTCCTTCTGCTAAGCCAAAGATGAATTAACAATAAAGCGTCACTATTTTGTCATAAAATAAGTACAATGTGATACAGTGGCTCTGAATGTTCAAGCTTGGGGACCCTGTAGGCTCTTCAGGGGACCCTCTTGGTTCAGGACCCTTGATCTAATTGATCATCAAGTAGCAAATGGGGTTCAGGAGCAAATCAGCTCCTGATAGACAGAAACGGATTCATTTGGGAATCTATAAGGAATCTTTGACAGTCATTTGCTTTTCAGTTTCTCTTTCCATCATTTTGCTGTCAGAAACCTGCATCATGGATTGTATAAGCCCAATCCAAAGAGGGATAAAAGACGATGACATGAAGAATCTTTGTTTATTTGAAGATACTACATGGTTGCGAATGCCTGCTTTAAGGGAGCTGGTTACATAAACGGCATTACTTCAGATGCCTGGTCTTTCTCCTTCACTGGCCGCCCACTGCTGGGAACATGGATGTGGGCCTGGGCCAGAATGCTCAGTGTTTCCTCTCCGAACGCAACAAAGCCGACGGCAGAATCACTAAGAAAAGATGATAGAATCTGAATTTCGGGAGAAACCAGTTGTCAGAGTACAATGCTGGTATATCTGAATATTTCTTTTTTCTGCAAAGCCTTCCAGCAATTGCTTTTTGTAATGAACATGTTTGACATGACAAAAACATTTCGGTCAAATTGAACTTGTAATCCTGTTAAAGCCCTGTGTGATGAGCGACATTTGGCAGACACATTATTGCAGAGCCCTGACGGTGCTGTGGGTACCGACCTTTAGTACGTACGGGTGGTCCCACAAGGAATTAAACTCCTGACCCTGCCTGTGTTTGCAGCCGAGTCCCACATGGACCTTAAGTGCCGCCAATGAATTAATAATATTAATGGCAGATGCCCATAAAGCTGCATGATGTCATCTGATGCACAAAGTGCACGAGACCGAAACAGAAAGGATGCATCTCAAGTTTTAGATATCTGCATCTAATTAATACACATCTGACCAGAGAGGGCCGTAATTAGGTCATTTTAATTTGACTTCATTTTTTGATATATTCTCAATTAATTTTAAATTAATTTATTTTTTGTTCTGTTTATTTTTTTAGTTTATGTATTTTGTTATACTTTTTAAAATTTCATTTCCATTTAAAACATTTTAGTTCAATTTAATTGAATTGTACTTTCTACTTCGTTTCCATTAAATTCAAATGTTTTTCATTTTTACTTTCATTTCGTTTTATTTTATGACAAAATTTCCCATGAAAGTTTTCAGCTGTCTGACTTTGACTTGAGCCTTTCTGGTGGAAAAATAATAAATAATATGTAATAAAAGTCTCCCTTGAAACAACATGAATAACATTGAGATCTTTTACTCTGTGAAGGTGAAACTCCTCATTACATCCACCTAACTGAAAACATCTCTCCAGGAACTTTGTATATTAATATGAAAATCTGAAAGGCAGTGGTTTACACCCAAAGCTACTAGTGTTTAATGTTTAATCATGACATGCAGCCCACCAGTCCGTTAAACAAATGGCTGCACCAGTAAGAGCCCAGCCCACCTGAATCGGACGACATCGCAGTAATAAGTGTGATGAACCATCTCATCATTAATATTAAAAAACAAAGAGGAAGGTGCTGGATCCTTGGACAGCGGGGACTGTACTCCACCGTCCATCCATAACAAAGACATCAACCAGTAGCTTGGTATTTACATCGATCACTTCCTCAGTTGGAGCGAGCACAGCGAGTTTTCCTTTTTACTGCAGCTGTTTGTGGATCAGAAAATTATGTTTTCCTTTTTTCAGGCTGTGCTGGAGAGGGTTAGGTATGGGATGGTACAGCAATCTCTCAGCATGAGCAACACCTCTCCCTCCAGTCTATCCATGACCATGAGTGGTTTGTTTTCACCCTTTGGTAGAAGGATCCACTTCCAAATGCAGCGTGAACTGTTTCTATTAAAATCTTAAATCATTTTGTCTTTTATGGCCACAGACTGTAATCTCTCTTCTGGGGCTGTGGGGGTTGCACAATAGAATATTATTTTATTCTAAAATTCATCCCATATGTGTGTTGTGTAATATTGTTTTTGGTTACAGTGGTTTGTTATTGTGTTGTGTACTGATGTCAACAAGGCAGCTGATGTAAAAGCACGAGTCAAACATATTTTTCATTCTCATCTTATAAATGATCACTGCATTGATATTTGGCCAATATTTAGTTTTGTTTGATTTTAGATAATCAGTATCCATGCAGAAAAAGAACCGTACCGCCTCCCCCTGATGGTTCTGCACAACCAGGTGTCCCCAGTTTGCACCCAGTATGCAGTAACCAACAGGCGCGAACGTGTTTCATGTGCAAAATCACGCTGCAAAATCACGCTGCAAATATGAAGAGAACTGCAAGCTGGCACAGTGTTTTTGCATAACTTTTCTGTTTTTGTAGGACTTTTCTGTTTTTGCATCACTTTTCTGTTTTGCAGCACTTTTCTGCTTTTGCATCACTTTTCTGTTTTTGCAGCACTTTTCTGTTTATGCATCACTTTTCTGTTTTTGCAGAACTTTTTGTAGGACTTTTCTGCTTTTGTAGGACTTTTCTGCTTTTGCATCACTTTTCTGTTTTTGCATCACTTTTCCGTTTTTGCATCACTTTTCTGTTTATGCATCACTTTTTGTAGGACTTTTCTGCTTTTGTAGGACTTTTCTGCTTTTGCATTACTTATTACAAATTTGTACCTGCAGCTTCTCCTGCTAGCGTGTTTGTGCGTGTATTCAGCATGATTTTGTATGTGAAGCGTGTTGCGTTAGTCCCTGTCGGTCAGCTTACCGGTGAGCTCACCGATGAGAGTTTGTGAATGTTAAAATGGTGGATTAGAGATACGTCGCAATGGGCTTTGCAGAACTGAGCCAAGCTTACAAAGGTTCTACATGAGTATAAGCAGCACAACAAACTGAAATACATCCAGCACCAACCAGTCTGGTGCTTTCACTGGTGATTCGACAGAAGCAGAAACCGGTCACTCATTATGTCATCTGTAAAGATCCACCCACTTGAATCCAACCTTTATGCAATCTTCCCTTTATGCCACTGAGGTGTTGCTCAACCTCCAGAGTCCTGTATGTTTGTGTGAGGCATCTGTTAACCTTGTGTTGGCCACAGACAGACTGTCACACACATGCCTTCAGATGTTATGTAACCATGTCCTCGCAGGGATCTTGTCTCCTCGCACAGATAAACATGAAGCTGCAGAGCTGAAATGATCCGTCTGGCAGGCAGTGGGAATGTGTTTGTGTTAAACAGCTACTCGCGAGCTCAGGGTCTGCTGGTCTTGTGATTATTAGTCACGCCTGGACTTTGGCCTGGAGCCCAGCTCCTACTTCTGAGTGTGTTGGTGTGTTTGTTCCCGCTGTGTTCATTTAATACCTGCTATTCAATGACACGCTGTCTAATCCTGCACATGAACAGGCTTTGAACCAAGAAGAGGAAGAGTCCGTGCGAAATTTTATAGACACTGGCTCACACAGAAACGGTTACGGTTACGGTTACGCCGTCACCCCTGCGACGCAGTATAAACACACCTTTACCCTCATTGCCTCCAGTGATGCACCGCTGGTAAAACTCAGTTGTAAGTCGCTTTTGATAACAGCTAAATGACTGTAATTTAATGTAATGTAATGAATGGGGGTCACATGATCCCATGAGAGATGGATCCACTCCTGTCAAGTTGCAATGTCTGATTTCTGAAGAGGGCAGCCCCCTCGGTGCTCCGACACGCATCTCACACTGAAAACTGACGCCAGAAATCAATATTATAACTCACTTTATTATATTATACAACAAAGAATATAAATAGTTTTAAAGAGGCACTGAAGGAGCATGATTAAGAGGAAAATTTGGAAATATTTTTTGGTGTATACAGCTCTCTGGGCAAGTTTATTTTTCACTTTTTATTCTAGTCTGTGTTAACTGATTCTATTTATTTGTTATATAATGGATTCAGTCAGAGCAATCTGAGGTTCAGACATGTGAATAATGAGGAATCTGGTTCTCTGTCCCAGCTGCTGCCCCTAGTGGAGGAGGGCGGAAGTGTAAGTTTTGGCACTAACACATAGGTTTCACATTTCTCCACTGAGGTTTGCAGCCTGACCACAACCCATGCATGTAGGCAAACTGAGTCTGCTTCTTTGATTTAAATCAGAATTTGTTTGCATGTTCACAATTCCCCAAACAAGGCAGATTTTCCAGCAAACGGATAAAAGACTGGTGTGAATGCACACTAAGATCTACTCTTACGTCACAAAACCCCGGTGGATCCTCACAGACATGCAGAACCTAACAACTCTGTAAATCAGTAACTAATCCAGAAGGATCAGAGTATGAATAATTAGGAGAAGCAAAGAAAACATTCAACATAGTTTTAGCTTTTACAGAAATGAGGGGGGGGGGGGGCATATGAATAGAATAAACTGCTGTTTGTGGTTCAACCTGGATTAAACCTAACCAAAACATCACTTAAAACAGAGAAAACGCAAAGTCCAGACTTTTAAAGATCTTATTTGGATAAAAAAAAACTTAAAAGTCCATTCTTATCCCTCATTTTGTGTAAACCTTTAAATTAAAAAAGTGGATATTTAACACGTCCACATCGAACACGAGCAGAAAATATGAAGGGAAAAGACAGAAAAAGGCCAACAACACAAGTTGTATGAGCCAGTATTTACTCTACTGTAAATGAATTTCTTGTTCTCAGTCATGTTTGTAGAGCAGAGCCACAGCCTCTCAAGTCAAGCTTTAATATGATAACCCTCCTTATTGGGGTTAATCAGCTTACACTTGGATGCCACGTTGTGCAGCGTTCCCTCCCCTGACAGGTTGGAAAGTCACTAAGCCAATTTCATTTCCTCTTGGATTATCGGACCGGGGAGGCGGAGTGAAGGCTGAAGAGTGCAAAAGAGAATATTAGGCAGGTTTGTAACGTGGACCTTCTGTCACGCAGGAAGGCAACCAGAGAGGAGGCGCTTTAGCCCCCGTCAGAAGTGATTTATTTATGTCCCGAGAATCCTAAACGGGAACAATTACTCCTGCCGACAGCCTTTTTCAAGATCACTTCATGTTTAGATTCTCTTTTAATATTTAATCAAACCTCAGCGGTAAGAAAATACACAGATTCCACCCAATCCACTCCTCCGTCTTCATTAACTCACAGGTGTCTCATCTTCCTGTTTCCACATGGATGCTCAAAGATAATATTTAAAAGGTCACAGGTTGATCTCGCTGTTGGTTTTCAAGCCAGAAATGTAAGTAAAAGGAAGTCTAAACATTCACCTCCAGCTTCTCATCAAAGCAAACTGGAGTCAAACTGAAGAAGATTATTTTCCTCATCTTCAACGTGCAGAAATGTCTCGGTTAGAGAGATGTTGCCATTTAAGCTCTGTATAAAGTCTGCATTCCTTAGACCTTTGCTAGAATCCATGCACAGATGTATTTTACTAACGCACTCTCACCGGTTTTACAGCTAAAGATAAAAAATGGGTTAATATTATGGACAGCTGAAACCTGCCGGCCCATTTTGGATTCTTAGTAACAAACGTGTCATAGATTAACCAATAAGACGACCTGATCGTGGCTTAGGGTCCCGCCTGCTAGTAAAAATGTAAATGAATACATGTTTATAAATGTCTTCTTTTACGTTAACTTGCATGTGATACATTGAGAGAACACAGATAAAGCAATGCATCTGTCAGAGGTTTGCATTTGTGATTTGTTTTATGCTGGATTCACGTCGTCTATTCATGATTAAAACCTGCTTATTGTGCCGCTGTAGTCATTAATTTACTGCATCATGTCGACATTTGAGAATCATTTAAGAGTAAATGTCCATAAGCGATGCCATGACTGAGAAGATGAAAGAAGCAGATGAGCTTTTTGTGTTAATGTCACGTTGTTTAAAAAGTTCAAATGAATGAGGGAATGCAAGATATTCACATCCACCGATACGAAATGCTTTTATTAACGTTGCTGCTGCAGGCCTTGAACTAAAGCCTCCAAAAGATTAAAAAAAGATCTTACAAAGCTGCGCGTTTTCCTGTAATTTCACAGGCGTCTGCTGATGAGTGGAATTAACTGCGAGCAGTAGAGACAGAGCTGGTAATGAGTTTATGCAGCGATCCATAAGCTCTCCTATCATTAGTGTCATTATGGGAGGAAGCTCCCAGCATCTCCTCCTGTTCACTCACTTCAAGCTATCGTCTCTTTTCTGTCTCTCTAAAGAAATCCTTAATGTGCACATGACACAAACAGATAAATAACTATTTTATGATTTTTTTTTTAAAACCAGAAACCGTAGAAGATGATAAAGATGATATTTTGTTTGAAAGTAAGGAAAGCCGTTTCTCTTGGAATGGTGGCTCCAATTTTAAGGACGAATACAAGGAATATTTGGGTCAAAATATTAGTCCCACTCCTTTTTCTACGTTCTTTATATTATTTGATCATGAAATATTTTTTTTTTCTTTTGTCAATTTCTCTTTATTTGTGTTTTTTGTTCAAAATAAATTCATTCATTGACTGAAAATCAGCATGCATCCATCGATCCATGGAGGCAGCAGGGAAGCTCAGGCTTTCCTTGTCCAGCTACTATTTCCAGTTTTATTTACAAAGCACTTTTCATGCGAAGGCAACACAAAGTGCTTTACATAGTAAAAATGAATGCATATAAAAATGAAAAACACTGAACAAAAAAAACAGCAACAATCGCTCATTGTTGTTAGTAGGGCTGGGCAATAATACGATGATGAAACATCATCGTGATAAAAGATGAGTCGATAACGATGATAAAATATGGTTATTTTTAAATCGATATGCTGTGTTATACAGCAGAAGGCTGTCAGGCCCCCTCCAACATTTAGAGATTTATTAAGTCTGTTGTACAAAATCGTTTTTCTTCACTTTTATTTAATAGAAAATGTCTCAGGACCTTAATTGTACCCATCTATTTTGCTTTGTGTTTTGAGTTGTGGTGCCTACCTCTACAGTATTGTGCTTAAAACTATACAATATAGTATTACTACTATAATGTTTTTACATTAGAAAATTTAAAGTGTATACTTTATAGTTTTGTCAATAAACAATATCATAAGTTCAAATACGCAATCTTATTTTTCCCCAGGTGACAGGATAATTTCAATTTATTTCGTGGTAAATACCGATATCGATCAATATGGGGAAAATTATCATGATAATAATTTTTGCCTTATCGCCCAGCCTTATTTGTTAGCTTCAAGTCAGAAGTGGAATATTCTTTAAGTTACTGTTTTAAGTAGGTACACTAAGTAAATATTTATCTATAGAGTGCTTTTCACAGATAAAAAGCCCAAAGTTCTGTACATGAAATTTAATGGAAAAAAAAAACAACCTAGCATAAAATAAATATAAAAACAGGGACCAGCCATGTCAACCAAAAGTTTTCCTAAATAAGAAAGTAAGAAAGAAAAAAAAAAAGTTTTCAGCTGCCTTTTAAAAGAATCCACTGAGCAAACCGGATGAAGGGACGGGTACAAATCCCTGCAGTCTGGAAGCCGATCTCCCGGGTTTAAAGGCTCTGGTCTGAAGAGCAAAGAGTTTTTAGCTTGCAGCTTCTTCTTGAAACATCGGCTGAGCAGAACGTTTTCCTCGTGTGGCGTCGGAGGAAAAAGTGATTGGTTGGAAATATGACGTGGCCGTGGTTACAGTGGAAACGTGAAGCAGTAACTTGTCATTTCCGCTGAAGCCAAAGATAAATATACATATATATGAAATAACGGGATTAAATTAGATCCTAGAAGATCTGTTTTAAAGAACCTTTTGCAAACATTTTAGAAGGGGAATTCAACAAGGGACTTTTGACAGTGGAATATTTTTGTACGTAGAATATCAGGGGATTTTGACAATTGCAGCAAACTTTTTTTTGTTTGTTTTGCCACCACAAGAACGGAGAAGCGTAAGGGAGAGCCCAGAAAAAGTCGTTTCTTGTGTCTACATCTTGCTCTTTACTACCCGCCAAACGGTGAAGGTAGGAACATAGGTCAGCCCGAAAATGATGAGCTTTGCTGTTCCAGTTTTCCCACGCCTAAAAGGACCTTATGATGCCGGAAGTCCTCCACTTAGAGCTGGATCTTATTCCCGAACAGGAGACCTCCACCCTTTCCCGTCTGAGTACCATGGTCTTGGATTTGAAGGTGCCGATTATCGTCCCAGCTGCTTCACATGCATACGTGAAGTGTTTCAGCAAAAATTCAGCATATTAGCAACAAACTCCCCCCAAAAATCCACTTAATTTACAGATAGTTGCACAGAAAATAGAAACTGTTCTAAGCACAGCAAAGAACACTTTAGCAAGTCACTGTGTATTATATTTTAGTGGATTAGAACAAAACGAGGCAGACATCCCTTTGTTATATGATTTAACATTGTAAAAACAGTTGTAACACTTAATGGACATGTTGTTTGTGCAAGAATGCATTATTCTGCCATTTCTCACATCCCTACAGTCATCATGGCTTTATTTCTGCCAATCTAAACTGTCCACCCATATCAAAAGCAATAAAAAAAAGCTTCTCGTTTGCAGCCTGGGGGGGTGTCAGGAGGAAAAACTGCTTCTCTTATCACACCCACACACAAAGCCTCACATAAACATCCAGATATTTCAAATGAATGCGCTGAGACTGCTGCAGGCTGAACTGTGCATACATTATCTGCTAAAATAAATGACGTATCAGATCAAATAATAAGCAGGATGTCTTTGTCTGCCGTCGTACTGTAAGGAGACACAGGGGAGGGGGCTTTCTTTGTTAATATGAAGGAGGCGGAGGGCTGGGCCATGTTTTATTCATGATCAGTCCTAGCCCGTGGCAAGCAGAGGCTTTTTATTCCATTAAGTGATATTTGTTAAGTCGTTTGTTAAATTGTACAACAGGATACGATGGAGGGAATTTGCATTTTACTGTCTGATATGACTAACTGGTTTGTCACAAAGCTCAGGGGCAACTGGCAGGATTCAAGATATTTACATTTTTTAGACCCAAAAGCTTTATCACGTCAATGTCACAAAGTAAAGAATCAGAAAGAAACCAGTATGTTTGACTGAAATTTACCAACATAAACGTCCCGAAACGTAATAGTTTTATAGACAATCTTATACAATAAAATTTGTACAGAATTTCTTTTTTAAACTGAAACAGATGAAAAAAGAGAAGAAATGTGCTCCTGATTATTATAAAGTCAAATATACCTGAATCTTCTAAATAAAAAATGTATATCATTTGAGTTTGCTGTTTTTATCCTACGTGATTTATGAAACCATAATCGTTTAGGCTGTAAACTGGCTTTGATCTGAGTTTGCGGAGGTGTGGGAATTATTTTTCTTACGGTTTTGGCAGCGATGTAAAATGCCAGCTCTGATTGATTCCAGAAGGTCAAGAGTGCGGTTTGTTGCAGAGGAGTAATAACAGCGATTGTTTTTTCATTTTCCTGGATCAGAAGGCTGCATTGTAAAGCTGACAGATAATTACCGAGTAAGTAATTAGCACTTTTATTGTTTGTGATCATCCATTCTGTCACTGCAGGTTAGCTGTTGCTCTTTCACTGGGTTTGATTGACAAAGCATCTTATTGGAGGTGTGTGTGTGTGTGTATGTGTGTGTGTGTGTTGTGGAGATTAATTTGCAAACCAAATGTACAGGCCTTTGAGATTTTAATAAGATGAGTAAATGGTGGAGATATTTTTGATAATGAGACGGTGTGTCAGCCAGACAGAGAAGATGCTGATGAGTTACAGACAAAGTAAAAAATGACGAATAGATCAAATAAATTTGTTTTCATATCAAAATTAGTGTGGTGTTTCCCCCAGTGGGAAATTCCTGTAAAACATCGACCCTGGGAAGGTTTTATTTGGTGTCATTTCAGCCGATTGTGCATCTCCTTTCTTGGTTTGTTTCATATATCAGTAAATAAATCGAACAGTAATGTTGCACGTTGGTTCCACTATAACCGTTGCAAATTATACAAAAGCCATCAGATCAGCTGAAATGTTAGATTTGTGTTTACATAACGTACTTCCTGTCCGTGGCCTCATGTTACTACCTCAGCCAATCAGCCGCGGCCATGCACCAGCCCCACATACGCCCCCACAGGGGAAACACTGGGCGGACAGGAAAAGCATTAAATAAAACATAACATCCAACAAAGAGTCTACGGTAATACAGCACTGATAATAATTCATTCCAATCATGTATTTAACACTTAACTAAGTTAAAATCAGTTAAAAACTCATCTAAACAAGCTCAGCTAAACCAGTTGGCCATGAGCTTACAAAAATTAAACAAGATTTCAAGAAGAACAACCCTCCTGGAAACATCTTATTGCTCATTTTTATGACGATAAAAAGCAAATATGAGCAGAAAATAAGCTTTAAACTGAAGTTAATAAGTCTGGCTGTATTGGGAGGCTGTTCCTCCGCATCCTTACTTGCAGCTTGTGGAGTTTTTCCACTCAACTATATCAACATTTATCCGACCTCCAGCTGAACCTGGATGCTTCTTTAAATATCTTTGAGCTCCAAAAAATGATTTTATTTGCAGCTCTGGAGGGAATCAGCCTCTGCAGTGAGGAGAAAAGGGGCATCTTTCTTTAAAATGCTCCTGGGGTTTGGCACTGAGACGGAGCTGACATGTTTCTTCACAGAGCTCCGTGTTTTGGCTGAAACACGATGCAAAGTAAAATCCCCTGGAAGCGGGATGGAAAGACCTCATTTAAAAATGAGAGTCGTGAATCAGTCCAGGTCGGTATTATGATTAAGCAGAGTTCATCAGTTCGCTTATTCATCAGAGACAGAAGCTCTGCTCTGATTGAAGCTGCAAAGAAGAACGCGGGGAATGAAGAAGCATCCTCTTCATCACTTCTCTAACCTGGCTGTCTTACCCCAGCCAGCATGCAGGGATTCAGATCCCACCGATAGCTGCCTTTTGGCTTCAGCGTTACATCCTGGCCCTTTATGCAACGCGCCCACTCTGGCCTTCATGTGCCAGTAATCAGATGGAGGCCAGGCAAGTGGCTCAGGCTTCTGTTTGGTCTGTAATGCTTGGCTGGTGCAGTATTTGTTATTGCATTCTTTCTGCTTGTAATCAGGGCTGAATTCTGTCCTTGAAGGGCTGTAAAGCACTTTCTGAGTCACTGTTTGTGCGTTTGTATAAGAAGTCCTTGTTTTCCTCCTGCTGATCCGTCTCTGAGTGGCCTCGGTGTTGAAGTGTCTGTAGAGCCTTTCTTCAGCGATGCAGAGATGTGTTCAGTGTTCCTGGCATGGAGCAGAGAGCAGGTGGAAGTTTCTCCACATGCTCTCTCCACGCTGGTGGAAGTTTCTGGCAGGCTTTCTCTCCATCTCCTACATCTCCTTCCAGGAGATCATCCTCTTCTCCATTCCCTCTCATCTCATCCACTGGCCTTGCTTCATCTGTGTGACGGCCCAGAATCGTCACACCGTTTATTCTGATTTACACGTTTCTCCTAGAAATGATCAGTGTGGAAGACAGTTATGATGCAAGCTAATGTAGAAATCTGGATTTTGTTGAGCAAAATATCTTTTTCCACTCGGACAAAATCCAGATTATTCGTTTTTGAACATTAAGAAGGTTGGAAAGAAATAAATGTTGGAGAGGATTTTCTAAATCTGAAAATCAAAAGAACATGTTTACGGGTCATTTTAGGAAATTAGCGAGCTCCGTCTTTGTGCCAAACCACACGAAATGAGCCAGCGTGAATTTTTCTCCCTGGATTCCCACAGCAGCCAAAGATTCTCTCAAATCCAACCATGTGGTCTGTTTTTATGACCGCTGCTGTTACCTGCCCCGGCTCAGCGACAGGTGTGCCTCCTGACATTTTATTATCTCTGGTTTTTGGTTGAAATCTCTGTTGTTGGTTCATAACTGTTTTGCCCATTAGTACTTTTAAAAAATGTCTCCAGGCTTTGCTTGCAGTGCAAAAAGTAAAAGTTTTAGTCAACCTTGTTGTGCCCCCTGGCATACGTCTGGGCCCCCCTTAGGGGTCCTCCCCCCCAATTCTGGAACCACTGCATTAACCAGACATGGAGGATTGTCCTGATAATTTAGTCCAGAAAAGATTTTTTCCCCCCAAGCAGACCAAATCCTGGAGTTACGTAACTTGTCCTCCTCTGGCTGCTTGTGAGGCTCGTCTCCGTCACGTTCAGAAGAATCATCAGAGTCCCGACGTTTATCAGACAGAAAGATTTCATGGCTTCACACATTTTCGCTTTTCAGCTTGGATTACGAAAGATGGATATTTTGTTGTGTTGACCTTTACTCTTCTACTGTCCCTTTCTCTCCTGATGGACGCTGTACATGTGTGTGTGTTTGTGTCTGAAAGACGACAAGCATCAGTTCTTAAACCTCTAATAACTCCCCGAGGTGGAGGTTGGTGAGAAAAGTGCACCGTCTACCTCCACAGACAGGGGGATGAATAATGGAAAGGTTAGTGTGTGCAGGAGTGTGTGCATGTAACACACGGCAACAATGATGAGAATTAACCAATCAGGCGGTGGGAAGGATGTGTTTGCAGCTGTGGCCGCATCCAGACAGGAGAGGTGTTAGAGAGTCATCAGAGAAAAACAAAAAGGCATCAAATCTGCCACGTTTGTCCTGTTTTTGCCGAATCATAAATGAAAAACCTTTAAAATAACCTGCCAGCTGTGTGAGTTGTGTCCTGGTTTACAGACCGTACAAGACAAAACAGATTGATCATCAGGAGTTTGACGTTAAAATAAAACATAAACAGGAGCCGTGAGAACGAAGCAAACGCTGGAACTCAGCTGTCATTAGCTTTAAGTTCGTCAGAGATTAAATTGTTTTTCTTCTCACCTGCAAGTTTAAAGTAAAATAAACCAAAACAATCAGTTTTCCTCCCAAATCAAACATTTTTAACTTGTATGCTCTTTACGAGGCTATATACTGTTTATGCAAAACAGCTTTGTCTTATGTTTCTGTTTCCCCTGATAAATATGAATAGTTTAATTCAACCACATCTTTCCTAAAGATTTCCTTGAATTCATTTAAAGAGAGGCTGAATGTTAATAAAGCTCAGCCATGGTGAACAAAAGAGGGAAAATGTTTGTGATTCTTCCTCCTTCACTGCTTCCAGCTGCTGAGGAATTTACAATAGTGACCTTCCAGCCATCAGCCCTGACTGGCAGCCTGGAAGCTCGGCGCTGACACCACCATTGTCAGAGCGCTTTGATCCCAGCAGACCAGATCATGAATAAAGCAAAACCCTCCAGTCCCAAAAAGCCTCTTCCCCTCTGCATCAGGGCTTTTATTAACACGGGGAGCAGGTAAAGCCCCTTCTGTCTCTGCAGAGTCTCCGTATCAATCGGCCATATTAAACTGAGAAGATGCATCACGACACTGAGGTCTGCACCACTTGTGTGTTCAAGATTCAAGGGTTTCAAGCATTTGCAAAGTGCCGTCCACACTGAATCCCATAAAAAGATTATAGAAAATAGAATAATTTAGCAAACATATGCAAAAAAGAAGGAAACATAAAATAGAAACTATGAGTAATGATATCTATGCACACAAATGTGCTACAAAAACGTTTGCATTCAACAATAAATGAGCAAAAACGGAGGTATTAAGTAAAATGCATGTGGAGTATTGATGACTGAATAATAAGGTGCATAAAAACAGCGATATTACAGCCATGGTGTTGTTGAGAATGTGTGCAGACTCCTGTCAGCTATTAAGCAGTCTGCTGGCCGAGGGAGAGATGCATGGAAGTAAAAGGGATTATGTAAGGGCTTTGCTGGGACTCTTAGATGAAGAGCAAAGCTACTTTCAGGCATGCAACTCCTCATGTAAACACGAATCCTTTTATATAAGAGTCAGAGATCAATCTTTCCAGACTGGAGCAGGCAGTCAGTGATATAAATCCATCCTGAATGAAGTGCTGCTTATCAGAACTGAACTGGAGCTGCATAGAGATTTTTTCAGTAAATGAAAGGTTCTGTTTTGTGTCTATAGGTAACAATATATCTGAGCGAAATAACATAACCTATGGAGTTCTCCAAGGCTCCATCCTAGGGCCCCTGCTGTTCAACATTATAAAACCAACAAAATATGTTACCATAGTGACGCTGATGACACACAGATGTACATTACCATCACACCAGGAGACTATCGTTTGATCCAATCGCTGACCAGATGCATTGATCAGATTAAAGACTGGATGTGTCACAACTTTCTTCAGCTAAATGAGGAGAAAACTGAAATCATAGTCTTTGGAGCCAAAGAAGAAAGATTAAAAGTCTGCACTCAGCTTCAGACGGCTAAGTTAGAAACCACCAACAGAGCCAGAAACCTGGGTGTCGTCATGGCCTCAGACCTGAACTTCAGTAGTCACATTAAGACAGTTGTGAAGTCAGCAAATTATCACTTAAAGAACATATCGAGAATTAAAGGACTAATGTCTTCACAGGATTTAGAAAAACTTGTCCATGCATTTATTTTTAGTATACTGGTAATGCTGTCCTTACAGGTCTCCCTAAAAAGTCAATCAGACAGCTGCAGTTAGTCCAAAGTGCTGCTGCTCGAGTCCTCACTAAGACCAGGAAAGTGGATCATATAACACCAGTTCTCAGATCTTTACACTGGCTTCCTGTTTGTCAAAGAATTGATTTCAAAATCCTGCTGTTAGTTTACAAAGCACTGAATGGTTTAGGGCCAAAATATATTCAGGAACTTCTGGTTCGTTA
>JAVQJG010088316.1:0-34192 GCA_036024015.1 Craterocephalus amniculus | reverse complement strand
ATGAACATTTGTTGGCCCCATTTGAAAAGTTGTGTTACTGGAATATTTGTTGTGGTAGTGGAGAAGGTGGGAAATTGATAATAAACTTACTTTTTTTACCCCCCCCCCCCCCCCCCCCTCTTCTCATCAGCTTTTATGACTACGCAGGTAAAGTCAATGAAGAAAATCTCAACAGCATTCTGAAAGAAAGACGGAAAGTGAGTAATTTCATTCTTTACTGTTTTGTCAACAGATATTGGACTCATGTCCTGTGAATAGTCAACTCTGTTCAGTTCTATACCAAGGCTATGCTCCAAATTAAAATAGGATCATTATATATTTTTCATATTCTTTCATTCATGTTTTACTGCCAGCTAATAACTGATTACAGACTGTTGGGAAGAGATGATGTACCTAAAAATATAGATTAAGTGTTGTCTCTTTGGTCTTGTAGAATGTCATTGGTTGGTACCGTTTCCGGAGGAACTCGCAGCAGCAGATGTCGTTCAGGGAGCAGATCATCCACAAACAGCTGACTCAGCTACTTGGCGTGCCTGACCTCGTCTTCCTGCTTTTTAGTTTCATCTCTACGGCCAACAGCTCAACACACGCACTGGAGTATGTGCTCTTCAGGCCCAACCGCAGGTGATAACAGCACGTTGACCCGGATGAACACACATACACTCACAGTCATGGAAACCTGTCCAGCTGCTGTCTGATCTTTTTTTTTCTTTTAAACTGCTGTATGTGTGTAGGGGTTTACTCTCTGTTACCATTTATAAAGAGATTGTATTCTCGATTTGGGAGTATTTTTCCTGCTTCACAAGACTTTATCACAAGACCGCTTGCATAAAAGTCCTGCACTCCAGTTTTAGCCCGTTTCCCTAGATTCATTTGACATTTGCTAATTTTTATGTATTTATTCATTCTTTCTTTTTGCTGCCAAAATTCCCCCAGGAAATATAGCAAAAATTACGACATTGACTAGAGCAGGGCTACTCAATTTGTTCCTACGAGGGCCGCATCCCTACAGGGTCCTACTCCAGCGCACCTGACTCAAATATACGAGTCTGTACAGAACCTCATAGGCTGTTGGATTCATTTAATTTGAGTGAGGTCTGTTGGAGTAGGGATATTTTGAAAACTTGCTTGACTGCATCCCTCCTAAGACTGAAATGAGTAGTCCTGGAGTAGATCTAGATCAATCCTTGCCAGCTTCTTGAAGCTGAGCTTGTACTTCACAGTAACATCCTTTCTGATGATAACTTGCTGCTTTGTTTTTAACAATTTTCTTGTAGGACTTTTTTTTATTTTTATTTGTTCAACAAAGAGGTGTTGAATCTCAAATTTGTCCCGAGGCTTTGCATATGACATTTTTCTACCCATTATCTAATTAACCTAGAGAAATTGTGAGCAGTTTCATAAACAGGCGTCTTAGTTGTTAGCAACAGTTTGGATACCAGCCGACCCGACCGCCACTTTCTGTTGTCCTGCTCCCCCTCCTTGCTGTCCAACTCATAAATTCCTTAAAAATATTATTATAACCCAAATGGAAATGCATGTAAGCATCAGTGTTATTGTTTCGTCCAAACATTGTGTTACCTTTTATGAAAATAATCTGTTTCCTGCTGAGCTCTAAGCAGTTTGGCTTTGAATGAAAAGAATGTCTTTTGTAAATGGAGTGAGAATTAGTTTGAAGTAGGCTACTGGAAAAAGAAAAGCTGGAATGGTGCATTCTTTCTTAGGATCGCTTAATGACAAAATGAGCAGGCTTGGCCCAGGAACAAATGTGGGTTGTTTAATCACTGGAAGTTTAATGGTTTGATTATGGAAATTTTGATTCCTGGCTCCTTCAGTCTGTAGTTCAAAAGAGCCCTTTTTGAGAAAGATGCTACCAGTCGCCTTTCTCCTCAGAGTGGTGGGGAAAAAGGAATTTTGTCTTGAGTTTGAAGCCAACCAGAGAGTCTGGTTAATTCACTCATTTAGATTCAGTTAGCCTTTTTTTAAAGGTACATTTGAGGCAAACTTGTAAAAGTTTTAAGTTCAAGAGATGAATATTATTTAACAGTCGCGACTCAAAAAGGTTGAGAACCACTGCTCTAAAACATGGCGTAAAAAAGTTAAACAACTTTTTTGAAAGAGTTGTTATCACCCCATTTCAAACCTTTGTAAAAATTAAGAAAAACAAAAAAAATTTGACAGATGAGACATCTACAGCTCGAGGATAGAATCAAGACAACTTCCTCCTTAATGTACTTTCATCCTCTGAAGCTCTTTTGTTAACCTCAGTTGGTTTTACATGTTTTGTAGAAATGTGACTTGATTCGACATAACTTGCACACACAGCTGTCTGTGGCCCAAAATACCTACAAACAGGATTGAGAGTTACAGAAAACACCTAATTGTAGTGATTGCATCAAAGGATTGTTCTATTAATTGCCCTGTTTTTTTAATTAATTATTACTTTTGTCACTTTCAGCTTATTTTGGTGACTGCTGATTTTTTCCTTCTTCAATGGAAGGGTATGAACAATTTAGCAGACAAATGTGTATTTCCTGGCATCAAAGCACCACTGCTTTGCTCTGATGTTGAATACTTTCAGAAATATCGTGTGTTTTGGGTCAGAGAAAAGACACATCTAACACGGATGGTGTGATGAAACTCAGTGATGGACAGGGAATGTCTATAGTAGTTCATATAACTTTGCGTCTGATCAGAATAATTTCAGCGATCAGATCAACTGATCATCCGGTGAGAGTCGCAGAGGAGCGCAGTGTGAAATATTTGTTAACATCAGATCACTAATGCTCATTTCCCTCCTGTTTGTTGCAGGTGTCTTTTTCTAAGTTTTCAAAGCAATAAAGCTACACCTCTGTTTTCTTTTTTTCCTATACGATTACTAATTTGATAATTATTTTACCAAAATAGAGTGACGGACAAATGCTGAGAGTGCTGTGACACCTGCAAAAATGATGCAGTGTGCCAGTTCTACCACTAGAGTCAATGCTTGCGCATGGTAGGGACTAAAAGTACAAAATGGTTAATTCCACAATTTGCTTAGAAATGTTCTCGCACACAAAATGCGTACAAATCTCTGCATAACAAGTTGATAAAGGGCCTTGGAATTTATCTGCATTACTAAACTCCTTCAATTTGACAATTTTCATCATTTTAGAAATAATTATATGTTGTATTATGAGGATTTTGTTTTTTGAAAGAATATATTCAAAGGTACTAAGTGGTCATTTGCACTCAATAGGTACAACCAGAGGATTACACTCACCATCCCAAACCTTGGCAACACAAGCCAGCAGGAATACAAAGTCTCTTCAGTTCCCAACACCTCTCTCAACTACGCCAAGGTCATCAAAGAGCACGGGTAAGTTTTGGCCTTCTATTTCTGCACTGCACCCATGTCACGGCGAACAAGGCTGTCACGTGTAAGCTGCAGCCACCTGTTCTCACCTGATGCAATACTGCAGGTTCACCTTGAGATTATAATGCACACAACTGCCACAGAGCAAGCCCGTGCTTCCACCTATCCCAGCAGCGTCTCAGACATTTTTCTGCTTGATGGGGTGCTCTGCTGGCTGAGATTCAATCAGTCCCTGTGCCGGTGTGCAGCTCCTGTACTTTGAAGTTGTCAAGAGTAAACACGTGTCCGGGTTTATATTTGACTCTGTTTAGGCAGCATCAGCGTAAATTTGCTGATGGCTGACTGATGTGGAGGGCTGGTATATGAAAGCCTGCACATGCATCGGCTTATATTTCTGTCTTTGTGTCTAAACTTAGACCTACTGTTGCTGTTTCACATGAGTGCCAACTAGACTATAGATGTTTAGTCAAGCTGGTCTATGTGGCGTCCAATAGGATTACCCAAATTTCACCTTAACTAAATTTGTGTGACAGCCAGTGAAATATGTTGGATTTAACACTGATATAGAGCACATCTGCATCTGTATAAACAAACCGGCTAAGCTGTAATGTATGTGATTTATCTACAAAGATGTAACCCAAGTCCCTCATGCTAAATATCCCCGCAGGACTGAGTTTTTTGACAAAGACGGTGTAATGAAGGATATCCGAACAATATTCCAAGTGTACAGTGCACTACAAGATAAAGTTCAGGTGAGTTGGATAATGTGTATGTGATGGATTTGTCTAAAACGGAAAGGTTTTGTCTGTAGATGGTTTTCAGCTCCTTTTCTTATTTGCAGGCTGTTTGTGGGGAGGTGGAACAAAGTGAGCGCGTTAGAGAGAAAATTCAAGAGGATGTGAACAAACTTAAACAACAAATCGCTCTCAGGAAGTGCAAGACTGCAGAAGAGGAGAGAAGTAAGTATATCTTTTGGATTCTTTTCTTTTTTGCACTGGTGTAAACATTGAAACCAAGCAATTTTAAGTTAAATTTGTAGGAGATCCCTTTCTCCCATATCTTTTTATTCATGAATGACTGATTCTGTGTGCAGATATTTTAAAATGAAATGTTTTGCTCTGCAGAAGCCGCCTTTCTCACCAGTTGTATCTTCTTTTTTTGTGGGATAGGGCTCCGTGAAGCCCAGACTGCAGAGTCCCATCCAACTCCAGAGGAGAACACAGAACCTTCTAAAACTTCGCTTCTGACACGGATAACTTTCCAAACCCCCTCCGCCCCAGAGCGGCCCAGTACCTCACCCAACCCGCCATCCTACACTGACCTCTTGTCCCAAGATGACAATCTGCTCTCCTCCTCTTGCCCGACCACCAGTGCTGCTCTGTTGCCCCGACCTCAAGCTGTAGGCTCTCCAGGACACCCCACCCCTGTCCCACTGGGGACGGGCCTGGGTCTAGGCCTTGGGCTGGGCCTGGGCCTCGGCGCCAGTTCAAATCCCGTTAGCACTCCCAGCACACCTTACCTTGGAAACGGTGACGGATCTAGCTCTGACTCATTGGACAGACAAGCTGCAGGGCAGGAAGATGATGACGATGACGACGATGATGATGATGAGGAGGAGGATGAGGACAGTAGTGAATATGAGAATTTAGTGAGTGAAGGCACTCACCTGCCAATGGTCTCGGCCAGCGTTTTAGCTCAAGGCCGACCAGCCGCCCTCAGCCCCGACGGGGACGCTCGCGGCTCGCAGACCACATAGAAATACACCACAGGATGTGTGACGGACACAAATAAATGACACACCCTGACAGGTGGGAATCTGAAGCAATCAAAGATAAGCAAATGTAGACAAAAGAAGTGCCAGTCCTGAAAGTGAAAGGCATGTGCTAGTGGTGTCCCACTGTGTGTAATTCTTCTTGTCTTAGTCTGTCTCCATTTTAAGGGGAAAGCTCGCTTGGTTTTGCAGGTGCATCTCAGTGTGGGAAAGTTGTCAGTTTTCATTTCCTTTGGAACGAGGCTGTTTAAGGTACACAAGTGTGGATCTGTCTGAATGTTCAAACAGAGTTTTTGCCAGCTGGTTGGCAGAGAGGCTCCCTAAAAGACAAGCCCACACTTCCTGTATGTTTTGTCGCTGCATCTTTTTGTCTCACATTAGCATCACCAACTTTAAGCACCCTTTCTTGCATGACCTGTTGCACTATTATTTTTTTTGTTGTTTAAACAATCTCTCTTAGAAAGCAACGGGAAATATGTTTGCGGCCTTCCAACAATTTTAAACAAAGTAGGCAAATGATTGACGTATTATTTCTTTTCATCTGAAAGCATATATATATATATGTGTATTTTTTTTTCTTTCATGCACATTTTTCTTTTTTTTGACTCCATGTTCCACAGTCTTTAATCAGTTGCCTATTTGAACAATGAAGAATAGATTCCAAGCAAAATTTACTCTGCCATTTCTATAATGGGTGCTTTATATACGTAATATATATATATTTTTTGTCTAATTAACAATTAAGCTTATTTGACTATAGTGTCAATGTCTTCACTGCACTTATCAAAATTTAAGATTTCTTTATTATTGTGCTATACCAATGCTGACATGTCGTGCCACATGACTAGTACTCTTTGACCACCCTGAGCCAATGCCGGCTCAGCTTGTGTGCATTGTATGGGGTTCACAGGGCAAACACAGTGTACTGTAGCTTTACTAACCAGATGCTTAAAGTTCCCTTCTGCTGCTGCAACACAGAGTTACTATTAAAATGCATATGTCTGTTCTTCTTCATATAAAAACCTGGCTGCTACTTCCGTTTTACCATGCTGGTTGTCTCAATACTACTGACCACTCTCACATAACCACCTCAAGCTCATGACTTGTTCCCAATTAAAAGCATAATGGGAGGCTGAGGCTGACGCCTTCCATAGTGATCGGGTTGTAACCTTTGAAACAGAGACTGGGCGCTTACCTTCTTGTCTCTGCAAAGTAGATTGCAACGTTCATGTATTCACCCCTGTTTGGATCAGTGTGACATGTATGGACCTGGATATGGCGATGTAAACATCCTGAGCCTGCATCAGTATACAGTGCCTTTCACTCAGGGCAGTTTCTGTCTGCGTGCAAAACACATTCACAGATTTAGGATGAGCTGCTTCGCTTTGCAATAATCAGCTTCCAGCTCTTTTAAATAATTTTTTTAAGTTCTGCAGCTAATTGCCTCTTTCCTAAATGCTCTCTCTTCCCAAAACAATTCCACTGTTTCCTGAGCTCCTTCCCCATACTTATTATTGACATTGACTGCTTCTGAGTGGACCTGTTTCTCAAGTTTGCAATTGTGACTTTGCTTGCTTTATTATTCAAAACTGGAATTGCAGTTAAGTCCAGGTAACTGGACAGCCTGCAAGGCAAATTTGGTGATGAGAATGGCAAACATGCAGGTGACTGCTTTTTCACATCAGACCCATGTGAAGACAACAGAGGTAGGTAGGGATTTATTAAAGGTGTGGAACACCCGCATTGCATGAACTGGGTAACTCTTGGCACTGTTATATTCAGCATGGACAGTTGTTTGCACTGCGCAAGAGGTTTTTGTGGTGGGAGACGCTTTGCCTTGTGAATAAGCTCTGCTTTATTTACACCACCTGTTTTTTATGTCATGTTTTTTGCCTTAGGGTCATTTCACTTGCCCTGATGTGTAATGCCAATGCATCACTGACCAGGAACTGGCACTCAATGTTTATTAATCACCTAGAATAACACAATCACATGATGGAAAAAAAAAGAAATGACAAAATCATTTTGTTAGGAGTGTGGTTTCCTTTGAGTACTGGAATACGACGAGGAAGTGAATAATGAATGTATAGTAATCAATGGGGATGGGAGTAGCACTTACTGTAAAAGCTTGTGTCAGTTGAGTGTTGTGGTGGCCGCAGTTCTCAGTGTTAGTCCTCGCTCTTTATCCTGGTCTTCAGGCCCTGAATTATTGTTTAAGATTTTTTTCTCTGTGGCCTCCTACAGAATAACCTTAAACATATGGCCAGAATGAAAACCAACCAGACCTTTTGTCTAGAAGGCTTGAGGTATAAAGCAAGAGAGGATTACCATCAGCAGGTTCAGATAACTCTTCCATTTCCAACATAATACAAATATACACTCATGTACTCTTACTGTATGGGGTGACCCATTGCTCCCGTTAGGGAGTGGGTCATTGTAACATTAACACTTCCTTGAAGCACAAAGTCCAGTGCACACCTTAGATCTTCTTGGCTTTTTGTCTGGATTTGTGTGTTTGATTGAAATTGAACATGGACTTACTGGATGAGCACAGAGAACACGGTGCTTATATCGGGGGTTAATAAAAAGAGACATTCATATGTGATCTGATGTCGATTTGTTGTCTTATTACAGTAAATTAAGTACCTTTTATTTTTATTCTTATGTACTGTTTTTTGTTTTCAAGAATATAACATTTGTGCACTATATTGTTGTCTGTTGGATTACTTGTGACTACTTTGTAGTAGGACGGGTTTTTTTTCCGTTAAAAAAAAAAAAAAAATATATATATATATATATATATACTGATGAGCAATGTTGCATATTAGAATTATTCTTCCTGGCAAAGTAAAGGCTCCCATCAAAAATGATCCCGCGCTGGGAACTGTTGCACAAGCTGTCATGCATTACTGCAGACTGCTTGCTGCAGTATTTTTTACAATGACATCATCCCTACATCCCTTTTGAGAATATACCACGTGGTTGTTTGACATGGATGCAACACATTACGGTGCACAAATTGAAAATAAACAAAAATAGTTTGTTATGGTAAATTCTATCAACCGAAGGAAAAATATGTCTAAGCGCGCTTAATTTTGTTCTGACTGTCATAGTCTGTTTTCCATCCACACAGCCTTTTAATAGTTGGAATGAGGGGCGTAGAATCTCATTGGTTAATTTTTGTGTATCCCTTTGCGCGGACCAATCAGCTTAGTTAGCAGATTCAGGTGGTAAATCCTGATCCTGCCTCTGACTGTAACACGGCTCAGAGCCCTCTGCTTTCCCTTGTCGTGTATTTTTGCAGCCCTGCTTCCGAAGCTTCACTCCCCCTGTGCCGCCATTAGAGCCCGTCAGTCTGGTATTTGCGAAAGGATTAAAATGATTTAAAGCGTCGAGACCAACGGTCGAGGGACGGGACGGGTGGGGGGGATTCCTGCTCGGTAGTATCTATGGACCTTACATTCCCCGGAAAACGGCGCCCGAAAGAAGTAAATATGCGGCTAGTGTCGTTGAAGTGAGAGGAGCCCGAGTTCGGACTGGAGTGGGCTTCTCCGATCAGTGGGGAGCTCTATTTGTTTTGGCTGCGGCGGGGGACTGAGGAGTGTAAACACGGCAAGGCAAAGGTGAGGGTCACACCGCTTTCTTGTACAGTTGTTCAGGGCCTCTCAGATGGTAACGGGGTAAACATAATCCCCTAATGTTAGCGGGCAGCCGGCTAGCTCGGCTATAATTCGTGTCTGACAACCGAACGAAGGTTGCTTGTCATGGAAAACAACTACCAGTTAGCTCGCCCCAACAGTCTGTTAACGGTCGATACAGCAGCAGTTGGTCGTTTGTTAGTAAACTGTTTCCCCCCTGAAAATTACTCCAGTCGACTGCTCCGTTTAATTAAACTTTCTCTCGTCTCGAATAAACGATGAAGTATCGGCAGAATGTAAGTTGCAAGTAAATAGTTTTACTGTGACTACTTTAGTTGCTGAGTTTCTGCAACGGGAATTGCCTGCTTTTCAAGATATGTTCACAGAACACGTAGATACCATTTCATTCGTAGAATTTCGCACCGTGTTTTGGTAAACTTAGAGGCGTGGTGTAAACGCGGAGCTGCGAGCTAACTTTCTGCTAACAGCTCGCCTCTTGTTGATAATGTTAATGATTTAACCAAGAATAGTTTGATTTGGATTATTCGGTTTCATTATGCAGGAAAAAAACAGACATTTGGGTGAAATCAATTTAGGTCATAGATAGATTATGGCAGGGTCCCAAAGACTGTGGCCCCTAAGCTTTACCCTATAATGTCCCAGACAAAATACATTCCTGCTTTAAAGAGGGACAAGGTGCCTTAAACCAAATATGATAAACTAGGAAAATGAAGACAAAAGACATAAAATGTCTTTAAAGACACAGAAACACCATAGAGATACCGTGAGTGATGCAAAACTACAACAAAAATGGAATAAAGGATCTTAAAGTTTGTTGTATAATATAATGGTTACATAAAACGAACAGAAAAGGTTAAGTTGCAACATTAATACCAAAAATACTAATGAATTTGTAAGCATAGAAAATGCAATAACATAAGTGTTCATTTAAAGAAAGATAAAGTTGGTACAGAGATGCAAATCAACCATAAAAGGGCAAAACACTAACATATGTGAAGAGCTAAGACATAGCTGCAGAGAGATTTAGAGATACTACAGGGATGTAACATTGCTTCAAAGAGGCAGAACATGTCTTCTGAGACATTTGGCATCTCTTTCACTCGGGGTATTCAGCTCCTGTAAAAGGTGCATGTCTAAGTTTAGGGGTGCAGGCAGTGGTAATATCTCATAATCCATCCATAATTTCAGTGCTTTAGTAAGTGTCTTAACCAGTCACGCGCTTCCCTGCTGAGTGCCAGGTTTCATCTGTCCTTGTCTCTCGTTACCCATCTCAGTTGTAGGGCACAGTTGCCTGCCTTGTCTATGTAACTCAATGTATGTGTTTAGAGTTAGTGTCAGATGTGAGTACAAAACATAAAGGCTCAGTGCTGTACTCCAGCTTTACTGCTGCATTTTGCTTTGTATTTGTTTTATCTTTGTTATACAACTTGGTACGAGGTCAAGAACTGACAGTTGTACCGGTTGTAAAAGTGCTGCAAAAGGCTATTATAGAGGTCTTTTGTTTGTGGGTGCATTATTAGACATATGTGAAACAGAAAACAAAGACATTTTTTTGCGTGTCTCAGGGCTAAAGATATGGTTTGGTTGTTTTATGTTGTGTATTTGTATCAAATGTATTCATTATGTATAACATAGAGAGAAAAAAAACAACTCTTTTCTGTTTTTGCTCTAGTGTGCTTGCTGTGTGATCTCCTGGAGAGTGGATCTGCCGGGCTGACAGTCCCTCTGGACGGCAGGAAGCCTCCTTCAGTGGCGGTGCGACGATGACCGAGCTGGTTGCCAAATGGGCCTGTGAATACTGCACATACGAGAACTGGCCGTCAGCCATCAAGTGCACCATGTGCCGCGCTCAGAGGCCCAGCAGGGGTGCCATCATTACTGAGGAGCCCTTTAAGAGCAGTCCTGCGCTGGATGCCAGTCTGCATCAGTGGGACCCCACAGGCCTCAGCAACAGTCCATCTCAGGGGGGATCCAGTTTACTTATTTGCCCAGACTCAAGCGCCCGACCCCGTGTTCGCATTTCCGATGTACCTGAGACTACTAGCAAGTGGTCATGTCACATGTGTACCTACTTGAACTGGCCTCGCGCTATCCGTTGTACCCAGTGCTTGTGTCAGAGGCAACAGGCTCAACAACAACAGCACGGGCAACATGCAACCCATCAAGGACACACCCAGCAGGCACGCAGCCCCACGGAATCTCCCCAGACCTCAGGCTCTGGATGTCGCCCTGCTCCCCCGCCCACTCCTACAGACCCTTGTGAGGAATATAATGACCGCAACAGGCTCAACACTAATGCTCAGCACTGGACTTGCACTGCCTGCACTTATGAGAACTGGGCCAAGGCCCTCAAGTGTGTCGTGTGTGACCATCCCCGGCCCAACAGTTTGCTCGCCGAACCTATTGAGCTGGCATCAGAGCCTGAGAGCCAACAGCCTTCCTCAAAAGTTAATGAACAGGACAGGGACAACAGGAGGGGTGTGGTCGGACAGGGAGTCGGGGGGGTGGGCGGTGTCGTGGGGGGATCTAGCAGTAGCCAGCGGAGGTCACCTCCAACAGCAAAGCGGGAGTCAGAGGTGACCATGGACTTTCAAAGGATCGAACTAGCATCTGGGGCTGGGATTGGGAGTAAAGAGGAGCTTGAGGTGGATTTTAAAAAGCTGAAGCAAATTAAGAACAGAATGAGAAGGACGGATTGGCTGTTTCTCAATGCATGTGTTGGTAAGTTTTAAATATATGATTTTCACTGAGATTTAATGAACTTATGTTATTTCAAATGAGTGCAATGAATCAACAGGATTAGTTTGCAATCTTTAGGGTAATTAGCAAGAATCCAGTTTATATAGCACTATCCAGATGATCCTGATTTGCATCCTACTGATGCTGACATTGTGTATATGCTTAAAATTCCTCTGTGCTGAGCCAGTAAAACTTCCCCACACAGTTACACTTCGACCACCCACACTGTGCAGGGGTTAGAGCTGTCTGAGAGAGGAAGGATGAACCTTTTCAGACTAACTAGGGATTGCTTTTTCAAAATTAAGGCAAAAAGTTTTTCAAACCTCAGGTCCTTTTCCTCTTTCTTTCTCCTTGATGGATAGTTTTTCTGTGTTATTTTGGTCTCTTACCACATGTGACATGTTTTAGTCCTGTATGTTTGTTTGGATTGCCACTGCCATGCCAAATCTTATCTGATCAGAATGCTTGAAAAGCGCAGCAGAAAATCCTTTTCTGAGACTTTTCAATAACTTTGGTTATTCTCTAGGAGTGCCGAAAAAAGTCGTTTTTCATCCAAATGGAGGATCTTCTTCAAGATTCTGAATCGTTTCAAAATATCCAATAATCGATTTTTTTAAAAGACTTAAATTTGCTTGCCTGCGTTTAAAGCAAGGTTAACAATTCCTCAGAGCTCTTTCTGGCTTTTACAGGAATGGAGTTAATCTGCACCTTTTGTTACTAAAAGAGGACTGAATGTGAATTAAGATCGGTTTAAATTGAGAATCGATACAGAATTGAAAACAAATTGAATCGTGAGTTGCTTGAGGATTCACATCCCTGTCATTCTCCTGAGTTTCAAAATTACTGGCGAAATTTTAAAAGTATCAAATCAAGGAAAAAAAATGCTACCAAAATAGAGCGCGGCTTTAAGTCACGTGACGCATTACGTAGCCGGAGGGAGAATTCATCAGCTGTTGTTTTCATAATGTCTCGTTTGCATGAGACATTATGTGGAGTCTTTAGAAGACTCCACATTTTCAGATATGGTAAATATGTGTAAATGTGGGGGTTGTTCAAACTCTGTGCATCAAAAACAAGGATGTCCAACATTTGATTTTCATCGCAAGGAATGTTATTTTTGGACAGAAGGGGAGAAACCACACATGGTGGTGGTAGTAGCGCTCTTTATCGTGAAATATTGCTCTTTATGTCGAAATATTATGAAATCCATTTCATTCATTCATAGGCTGAAGCCTATCTTATCATTTATCAGGCGAGAGGCAGGGTACACCCTGGACAGCTTACCAGTCTGTCACTGAATATTTGTTCATCTTAGACTTGTTACAGTACAAAGGCCTCTTTTATGAATGAAAGAGGGACTTTAATATGAGTCTTTTCAGAATGTTAGCTCTCCTTTGTTTATCAGAGGAAATCCAGTTTTAGTCAAATATCTGATAAAATGAACTGTTACTATGTGTCCTCTGATTGTGAATATGTTTGTGGAGATGGGAGTCTTGCCTAATTCATGGAATACCTTAAGAATGCTTTATTGTTTTGGTGATATTTTGTTTGAAAGTGGAAGAAACTGGCCAATGAAAGGAACACAAATAGTGCTTTTCAAAGTGTTGTCCAAGAAACACAGTTTGAGTTACACAAAAGACAATTTTGCTTACCGCTTGTACAAAGAAATGTGGGGGCAGCGTAAACTACTGGGCAGTCAACTGTCACATACTGCAGGCAAAATTCAAACAAATGACACTTTTCACGCGCTGTGGTTTTCTGACACTGAAAAACCAGCTCATAACTCTTTCTGTCTTTGCACATGAAGAAGATAGCTGCAGATCATGCAGTAGTTTATCGGTCACTGCACGGCACGCGTTGAAATAGGGCCATGTTGGCTTTTTTTCTTTCAGTTTACTTTTTCATCTGGTCAGGAAATTGCCTAAATATTTGACCCCAAAACACTAAATTGTAATGAAATTAGCCTATTTATGACAATAATATATTGCTTAATGGTGGTGAAAATATTTATTATGGCTCACTATTATAGAACATATAGGTTAGCAAATAAGCATTATTGCCATTAGTGCAATTTTTATCCTTTTTCTGTCCACACTTATTCAGCACTCTTGTTTGTTTGGATCTTAGGCTCAGTGACTTCTCATGATGTGGCTGGTTCCAGGTTCTGGCTATACAAGCATAGCAGAATAAAATTAGTTGTTTACAGACCAGAAAGAATTACTGAGGAAAACTGAAGCATACTTTCAGCTGTCAAGGTTAAAACAAATACCATGGTTTGATAAAGAATAACCATTGCACAGTGTTTTAAGCGTGTGGATGCATAAATATTAATGTACTACACAGAGTGCACACCAAAACTGAAATTCATCACATTTGCATACTGGGGGGAAAAAAGCTAAAGTAACATGATCCGGGTAACAAAAAAGGGAGAAGCAGTGTGCTTGACCCTAAACCTGTGACTCAAGAACTTCCAGAACCCAGATAGTGTTACTGACATTTATGCTGGGGTAGTGAGCTTCATCAGCCACAGGCTAACACTTGTCCCTGTAAGCAGCAATTAGTTTTTTGTTTATGTTCTTGTCTGTTAGAAGTTTGGCGTGACAGTAAAGTTGTCTTCAGACCATTTGGACCAGGATTCTTCAAAGGTTCCAAGCCCCGCCTCGATATCTCCATCACGTTTGAATTTAATTCAGCTTTATTTGTATTTCGCCAAATCACAACAAGGTCATCTATAACCATTTCACAGACATAATCAATACAATGTGATCCAATTAAAACTGTGTTCAATCCATGGAAAATAATTACCTAGCAAAGGAAACCAATGGATTGCATGAGTATCAGCGATGATGCCAATTTATGAACACATACATGCAGTTTGGAATCAGGAGTGCTCCTATGTAGGAATGTGGAAGGGAAGCAGCAGCATGGCCAAAGGAAGCCCCTGGGAACACATGGGAAGTGTGCAAACCCCAAACAAACCTGTGTCCTATTTTCTTTAATAACCGGGGCAGAGTTTCTAAAAGGGAAAGAAAATATACCTGATAAATAAATGGAGAACACAATTAAAATCAAGCTTTACTAATGTTATTTACTAGGCTTTCCACCGATCGGATCGGCTTGATCGGATCGGCCGATTTTTCACATTGCTCATGTTCAGACTAATACCCTGATTATTCAAGCAGAGTGCACAGTGTGGAGGAGGAAGAGCAAAATCACTTAGCCTGATCTCATCAGTCCATCTTTTCTGTTTGTGTATTAGCACCTTTTGTGTTCAGCAAAGGATTGTGAGTACAGTAGTCTGCCGGGCTACAGGCACACCCACACTAATGGAGTATTTTGTAGAAGTGGTTGCGATCTCTCTATGCGGGGCTGCGTTGCTATTGTTTTTCTCCTCGCCTATGTCAGCGCCTATGTCAGCGCCAGCCAGCTCCACATGGCACAGCAGGTCCTTCCACCCACTCCACGTCTCTTGCTCTAACTCACACGCACAGATCACGCAGATGAGCATTGTGTGTGGTCCTTTGACGTGAGAACAAAAGCTCAACAGTGTTTGATGCTGTCAAATGTACGAGAGGGTACCACACGGTCATTTACTGTACATGCTAGAAACGGGAAGAGTATGTTTGTATAGCTGTGTGAGGCATTGAAAGTAGGTTCTCCTTTGATACTTGATTTGTCATGATGATAATGATAACACGTTTGTCCAAATAGTTTATTCTTCTGAAACAGCTCAAATTCTCTTTGCAGCCAGTTTGATTGCAGTACCAGAGACTTCCTTTGGGGCTTCGAATTTTAATTTTACTGTTTGAACTGATGGTCGAGTTTCTCTTTAAGGCAATGCTTGGCAAAGTGTGCCTTTGCTTTGTATTAGCAGTTGGGCTTAAAATATGCCTCTCAGGATAATTCTTTGTGCACAACTACACACACCCACATACACACACTAACAGACTAAAAGTGATTCATGTCTGAGTATCAAGTTTTGAATTTGTGGGCAAAAAAAAATTCATACTGTTTTAAAAAGATGGTTTAAGTAGGAGTTCACTCATTACCTTTAAAGCAGAGGAGAGATTTTCAGTCATTTTGCTTTTTCTCTTGTTTTTTGCTCTGCACAGTGGCTTGTATTTCTCTACTTGGACTGGCTTTGTGGACTGGTCAGCTCAGCAGTAGGGTTTGCGTGCTCGAGTTGATTCAGATTGTTTCTGCCAGTCAGTAATATTTGTGCTTTGTGTCAAAAGAAAGTACAGAAAAGCAAAAACCTGCATGTGTCTGATCCGACACATCCCTCAATCCTCATGCTAAGCTCTAAAGGGGGAAAAACAACTGACAGATAACATTGTAGCCCCCTGTTGTTGTTGGGGGGTGTTTTTTTTGTTGTTGTTTTTTTCTGTCAGACTTCAAAGACAGTCAAGTTTCAGAGCTTTCAGCTGCCACAGGGATGAAGCACGTTCTGATCTCCGGCATTTCATACATTTCGCTGGAGTACACATTGTTCTCAACACAAGCTGTTCTCAAGTCTTTCTGGTAGCCACTGAACCCAGGCAGGATGAGGCTGCCAGCTTCTGCCCTCAAAGTTTAGTTATTTAAGCTTCATGATACAAACAAAAGTTGAATTTAGAAATGAAGTCCTTTAAGATTTAGATCAGAGTTGAAGTATTGTGTATTGTGTCTACCTTTTTTAAATAATGCAACCTTTTCCTTCCCCTTTTTTTATCTGAAAGGTGTCGTAGAAGGCGACCTGGCAGCTGTGGAAGCTTTCAAGTCATCTGGAGGCGACATAGCACGACAACTGACATCAGACGAGGTGCGGCTATTAAATCGGCCCTCAGCCTTTGATGACGGCTTCACGCTGGTTCACTTAGCCATCCGTTTCCAGAGGCAGGACATGCTGGCGGTGTTACTCACTGAGGTCAGTTGAGACAAACAAGACATTGTTACTGTTTTCCAGATTTAACCTGGCCTCAAATATCCGCTGTTTGGGTTGTGTTTGCGCTGTAACCAAACACTTTCTCATTTTAAACGCATGACTGCAGGTATCGGGAGATCATAGACAAAGTGAATGTGCAACAGATCCTCTTCTCAGTAAATCTTTGATCTTTATTTTTAAAAAAGTCCAACATTTTTCAAAAGAAATGGATTTGAACGATAAATTTCTTCGATTGGTTTTCACAGATTAATCTAATATATATACTGTTGATATAGAATCTTGCTTTATGTACAGAAAATGTATCATGTAGATTTTGTTACAAAAGACTGAGAAATTTCCTAAGTTCTTAAAAAAAAGGAGATCAAATTTTGATTAAAAAGGTAGAGGAGTTCTGATGGAAATCACAGGCAGTAGTGTTGCCAACTATTTCTACTGTAATGAAGCTAAAGTATGCTAAAAGTTGCCAAATATCACAGGGCGGTGTCATATATTAATAACAATAATTATAATTTAATCAGATCCAGCTCTTTTTATTCGTCTTTTCCCCTTTACTCTACACTCTCACATACTCAGTACAGTCAAATTTCCACCATAAGTGCTCTCATTCTCACATTTTCACCTTTTTTGGTGTCAAAGGGTGAAAATAAAAATTTGAGATACTGTATATTTACATGAACAGTGATAACTCAGACAGAAAGTCCCATATGGCAGAATGTCTCCTTTTCTCTCAGTTATCTACGTCTGTCAGCCGGTGTGCAGTGAGTGCTGCTATGTTGTTTTTTTCCACGCATCTGCTCCAGCTCACCTGTCTGCTACTCCTCACTCACCGGACCGTACAGCTCATATGACAACATTTTCATAGAGCGATACTTTTTTTCTGCAAGGATGATACGATTATTCCTGAAAGTAGCTAGACTTGTCGCTACTTTTTTTTTTCTTATAAAAAAGTTGCTGGAGCAATCTGAAAAGTAGCTATATCTGTGGCACTGAGTGTTTTTAGACAGTAACAAGCAAGATGCTCCTTGTGCACAAAGCATGAAATAATGTAAAAACATTTTAGTCTGTTACGATAAAATATCCTCTACTAGTATCATTGGTTTACTTAGTGTTTTGTGTGCAGCATTTTGCTAAAAAAGTGGTTTCTCTGGTGCATCAATGCAGCATCAGTTCATCTGCCTGCAGTGCGTCTGTCTGCAGTGTGTCTGTCTCCAGTGTGCATGAACTGAAGTTGATTGCAGCTCCTTTGCTGTCAGTATCCCAGATTATCTGTACACACACCTCTTCCCCCACTCAGTCACTGCCCCAGTTTCTTTTCCAAGAGGGTCAGTGAGTAACCGTTGGATCATGTCCATAAAACACTACAAAGCTGAGAAATGCCTGAACACTGAATAGAAAGTATTTTTAAAGGCATCCCCAGAAATACCCTAGATCCTTTTTTTCTTCATGGCAAAACAGATAAAAATCTCTGAAATCACATGTTTTTGTCATTCCCCTCATTATTTTGCTTGTGGTAAAAAAAAACGTTTAAGTTCGATATATGCTTGGTAGCATTGTTTACATTTGATACATTTGCTCATATGCTTCTTGAACTCTTTAAAAGTTACTTATCCAACATTAACTACTTATGTTTTGTTTTTTTTAAAAGCTTGTTTAATGCAAACATTTGCTATTGTTATAAATGCTCAGGCTCAGCTCTAAGTCTCTGCCTCCTATAATCTATCTGGATACTCTTTCCATCCCTTTATCCTCTCCTCTCTGCAGGTTTCCCAGCAGGCTGCCAAGTGTATTCCAGCCATGGTTTGTCCCGAGCTGACAGAGCAGATCCGTCGGGAAGTGGCGGCTTCTCTCCACCAGCGCAAAGGAGACTTCACCTGCTACTTCCTCACTGACTTGGTCACCTTCACCCTGCCTGCAGGTCAGCACCGCGTCGACAAACCAAACAAATATCCCCAAAAGTATGAGCTCACCTCCCTAAACAACTGGATAGAAAACAATAGGTGGTGGAGAAGCAGTCATGAATATCATTAAATGAATTCCAGAGGCTGACAGAGTATCCTGCCAGAACAAGGGGAACTTATAACTGCAGCTGAAGAAACGCATTATCTAGCCATTCCCTGTGGCTTTCCAAGTGTGTATTAGAATGGCTGTTTTGTTTACTTGCTGCGAATGAAATTGTGTAGTTGTTTGCATGCTGCTGAGATATAATGTCACGGTTGTCCATTTCCAACTGCCAGAACACAGAGGCTACCTCTGGCTCACTGTTTCAGTATTGTTCTTGCATACTGAATATAGCAGCTGTGCATTTTTCCCTTTTCCTAGTAAAGCTATATTTAGCATTTTTGTTTCAGTAATGTTCCTTGCACCCATTATTATTTCTGAGGAATTT
Organism: Craterocephalus amniculus; assembly: GCA_036024015.1. NCBI lineage: Eukaryota > Metazoa > Chordata > Actinopteri > Atheriniformes > Atherinidae > Craterocephalus > Craterocephalus amniculus. The sequence goes on along the minus strand of JAVQJG010088316.1, from coordinate 15,358 downwards.
CACTTTGTGGCCATTATGACTCAGTTTGTCACTGAAACTAAGCTAAGGGATGCGTCGTATTTTCAGGACAATGTGGACTTTGGCATCTTGTCTCTGTAGAAGCTCATTCTGTTCAGCTCTAGAAAGTCAATGCGTCCATTTATTTTAGCTAAAGAATGCGCTTCTGTGTTGACGAGAGGTCAGAGCATGCAGTGAAAGCTGTTGGCTGGTGTGGAGAGAGCAAAACCCGGTGGCTTGATTTGAACTAAGCCAAGACAGAGAGGTTTGACCCTGTTATTGCAGTTATGAGTTATGAGAAAAAGGAATGGCCCTAGCAAATAATATTCAAACTATTTCTTCTTAGTTCCTTTTTGTTCGCTGTAAGTCACTCCACCTCTTTGTGTGTTTGTTTTTTTTCAGACATTGAGGACTTGCCTCCAGCAGTTCAGGAAAAATTGTTTGATGAAGTGCTGGACAGAGATGTACAAAAAGGTAAATCCCACTCAGAACTTGTGTATCAGTGCAATCTCTCTTGGTCTACAGCAGAGATATTGGATCCAACAAGGTCCTGGTTTTTGGCAAACAGAGGGAGACCTTTTACAACTAGTGTACTATGTCGGGGAGGCTGCCCAGAGCTGGCAGGGTTGAATTACTTGTATTTCCCCTCTGGCCAACACAGTTCTTGGTGGCCCACTTGTCAATCTGCCAGGCAGTCTCTCCTTATTGTGTGCACCAGTTGCATCTGTGCTAATCAGCTATGATGAATGAATTCTGTGCGCTGCAGTCAAAACAGAAATCTTTATCTAAGCCTCCAAAACCTTTCTGGGTGTGTTTGTAAGAACTGAAAGTGAACAGAAGCGTGTTTTTTTGTCAAAGGATTAGTACAAGGCCATCTTAAATTGCTTCAAACCTGTTTATCATGACATGTAAAGACAAATTTTGAGTTCACTGTGTTCATTCTGTTTAAAGACGGGGGGGATTAAAGATATAAAAGCAAAATAGCAGAAAGGAGGAAAACAAACATAATTTCTTGAGGCTTTATGTAACTGTGTTCAGAATAATTGATTGTTATATAGATTTGAAGTTGTATAAATCATGTTAATTCTGTCATGCGTTTTTGTCCATTCATGTGAAAGCAGGGATTTAACACTGTCTGCTCATTAAGTTGTAACTTAAATCTGTGACCTGTACTTTGTAACACGTTTCTGCCTTACAGTAACTAGTTGCATGTAATAAAACAGGCCAGTATCTATCTGCAGCATATCTTATCTTCTATGTAGTAACTTCCAGACATTTTTATGGTAAATGCATGTCCAGTGATGATACAGTAGTTGCACTAAACATTCTCCCCGACTGTCCCTGACTGTTCAATCAACATCAACAGTCTTCCAGTGAGGCAGTGCACATTTATTTAAAGAGCACATTTCAATGTGCAAAATTCAATGTGCTTTACACTGTAAAAAAGATAGGGGAAAAAAATAAATCATAGACACACTGGCATTTAATTTGTTTACCATTTAACCTGTATTTAAGTTCCTTGAGACTACTATCTTATTTTTAGAGGGAGAGGTAGCCAAGAAGGCATGCTATAGCAGTTAACACATAGAAAATCCAGCACACAATAAAAGAGTTAAATAAAACTATAAAACTGGGGTAAAACACAAAAAATGATCTCAAGAGTAGGGTTTGCAGATTTCAGTTAAATTAGTTTCTAATAAAGCCTTAATCAAAGGACACCAAGTTACTGGTGCAAAGTAAGAAAATGCAGGTCAATATATTTCTGTAGAATGTGTTTGTATTAAATAGCAGCAGTCTGGATTCAGGCAGGCTTTAAAATTGATTGGTATCAAGAAAGGTATCAAATATAAAAGAAGTTCATTCATCGTAGTTTTGTGGACTAAAATTAACCAGTGATATTTTCCCCTAAGGGTAAGGCAGAGCCAGAAGACCAGATTCTAAAGAACACAATGAACTGTGCTGGGTTAGGAATTAGAGATAAAAACGCAGGGAGCAATGATAAACCGAGTCAAAGCAACTTGAGCACAGAAGATGAAGCATAAATAGTGTCACCAGTCTGAAACACATAGTGTAAAAATGTAACCTAATGAAGAAAATGTCTTTTCCTGGCAGTAATTTAAAAAACCCACGCCTAATTCTTAGTTTCTTTTATCTGATGCTGGATATGGAGTCTAAATAAGAGATTATATCCAAGTATTTCTATCATAAATCATTTTCAATGTTATATCCATATAAAGTCACAAAAGAGAATGTGAACCCTAGAAAACACCATGAATGTGCTTTTCTTTGCACTGAGAACCAGTGAAACCTACAGTTGATTAAACCTCTGTAAATTATCAAGTGCCATACTAAGGCAGGCCTGTTGATAATGTATGCAGCCCTCAAGATATATTGTACATTCCTTGATGCTACACAGGTCCTCTGTGGTTAGATAATCAATACCTTCAAAGGTTTCAGCACTTAACCTTTCTTTCCCTCTTATTCAGAACTCGAAGAAGAGTCTCCAATCATCAACTGGTCCCTGGAGCTCGGAACAAGGTTGGACAGTCGGCTGTATGCCCTGTGGAATCGCACGGCTGGCGATTGCCTCCTCGACTCTGTGCTGCAGGCTACATGGGGAATCTATGACAAAGACTCGGTGCTCCGCAAGACCCTCCACGACAGTTTGCACGACTGCTCCCACTGGTGAGGCCTCCAGACTAAAGGCTAGAAGAATAGATTATTGTGTAATGGTCCTATAAAAAACACAGCCTTTCAACAGTGGAGCTAATTTGCATCCAGCCTCGGGCATATTCAAACTACTCTGCAGACTGAAAGATACAACGCACCACACCTTATCAATAGGGTTGCTCAGTTTGGAGAAAAAAAAAAGTTATGAGGTGTGAAAATATGAGGATTTTTGTTAGAAATGTTTTTGTAGACACAAATTTGACCTTAGATGAATAAACTCTCTACAGTGAACTCTGAAGCTCTTAAACAATTTAAATCATAATGAGTGCATAACATTCCCACGCAATGTGTGGAATTTGCCAGCTTGTACTTAAGAATGTGTGTACACAGCTCTGACCGTGCATCATGTATAAAGAATACACAGCGCCTCATTTCCATAATTGGAAATTATTTTTACTTAAAAATAGTCTAATTAGTGACTGTTTACTATTGAATTTTTTGTTTTCATTCCTGTTGCGTTGTGTTCCCGCATGCATGACATACCGACAGAAATAAATTCTGAGTCGACTTGAATGAGCTTCGTGAACACGACAGCAACATTTGGTTGGCTTCAGTTTAACCAGCAAGCAGCCTAATCACCATTTCATTGAAGTTTATTATCTTTATTGTCCTTGACATTATTCCAGAAAGGAACATAAGCTATTTTCTTCTGGTTTTTAATTTTGTTAAATATATGATAAATTAAGGGCATTTTTTTATTCAGACCTCCATTAAGTGGCACATGCATAATAGTAATACCCTATGCTATATGACTAGCATATGCATGGTTGTTAAATACAGATTTTATTTGTTTTGTTTGCAAGAAAGTTTCAAATGTTTTTTGTGTAAGGTTGGCAAATGAGGGAATGGAGACATTTGAATCTATTGAAAAAAGAGACATAAGTTATGACAAATTGAGTAATAAAATCTGCCTTAGATGGGTTTTTTTCCACATAAACATTAAATTATGTTCTCAGAATTACTCCTGTTTCTTCTTCCTCACCAAGAGGTCCAAAATAACGTTAAAACAAATGTTCCTTATTGTAAAACGTTGAGAGAAAAATCAGTTGTAACAATGTGCAACTGAGGCTTTAAATTTCCACATACATCTAAATTGCGTGCAGGCTCACGTTTGGCTTCAGCATCTTCATTATGGGCAGATGAAAATTAAAACCACATTTTCAAGCGTTGAACTTTGCACATAAATCCTTCCCCACACTGAAGCTCAGATCTCCAGCTGAGGGAACAACAAAACATTTTTCTGAGAAGCACTGAGCTTTTCACATGACTATACCAGCCTGCTGTGACTCATGTCTGTTCAGAGCGAACCGTGTGGTTTTCAGACAGAAAAAGCCCATTTCGATATAATGAGCTATTGCTAACCTGAACTGTTACAGAGGAAGAACGAATATAGTCAAAAGCAGTCACACGCCTTTCTGCACACAGGTCAAATAATGTCAAGGGCTAAGCACTTGTGTGTGTGTGTGTGTGTGTGTGTGTGTGTGTGTGTGTGTGTGTGGGTGTGTGTGTGTTTGTATGTATATCTCTCAAGTTTCGAAAGAGAATCAACTTTTTTGTATGAAACTGATTTATTTTTGATTGAAAGATCAGAACAGTTCTAGATTAGTTCTGATTAGTTTCAGGAACCAACGTTAATAATATAAGTATGAGATACCTCTGAAGTTTTTATTGAAATACAGCAGTCATATTCCCCAAGGAACTCAGGGAAATTACCACAGAACTGAGACAGTGGCACTACTTAAAATGTAAAATGGATTACTTCCTTTTTTTTTTTTTTTTTCTGTCATCACTCATGGTAATGTGTAATGGCTAAGCACATTGTTCGACATTTGACCTTTATTCCTTCTTATTCAGTTTCACCAAATCAGCAAAAGAAACTTAACTTAGTCAGTCTTTAACACAAACTGAGTGTTAACTCAGCCATATCCTGTCTTATTTAACAGGATGAGTCCAGAAATTGGTTGATTTGAGATGACAGTAAATCCCCACTGTCATCTTGGAATATGCTTGTATCATCAGGAGAAGAAAATCCATTGATATAATTGCCTGCTCCTTCAGTATATTCATTATACAGTATCAGCTGGCACATTCTTTGGGCACATTATAGAGCTGACCAACCCCCTGATCTTATACTTCCCCCACAAGCATGATTGGGTGCACCATTTGCCTCTTTTCTTACCATGATGCTACCTACCATAACCCTGGAATAGGGTAAATCAGAGCACATGACCTTCTTTCATTGAGTCTAATCTTTACGTTCCCAGGCAAATTAAAGCCCTTTTTTCTGATTAACCTTGCTAGTAAATGGTTTCTTCAGAGAAAACAACTGTTAAGTCTTAATCCAATGACTTCCCTTCACATTGTTCATGTGGAAATATTCTTACTTCAGCTGTTAAACATAGCTGTGACTTCTAATGTTTTTTTTTTTTACAATTTGTTTTCACCAAATGTTTGAGGGATTGACACTCATTCAGGATTTTTTGTTCCCACATACTTCACCCTGCGGGTGGATGATGGTTCCTTCACTATCTTTCCAGTTTTTAATTATGCGTTGTATAATTTCTTTTATCAATTTCTCAGATGTTCCCTTTGCTTGATACACGCCTTTAATTTGACCCTTCTGAAAGATTAACATCTTTTCTTCAGGATGTATCTTCCCTAATGGTTTAAACGAGAAGCTCCTCATTGAATCATTTAGGGGTAAATAACTTGTTGCTACTGTAGCTGAAACATAATCATTTGTGATGTGAGGCTTTATCTGTTTGCTTGGTTAGTTCCAGGTATTTACTTTTTTCCTAATAGGACAGGAAGTGTATAAAATCTTTTTTTTGAGTCCATGGAAATTAGAATTAGTTTCTTCAATTTACTTATAACATAAACTCTGGTTTATTTTATCTCCTTGATTGCTGAAAGTCATATAATGTGTGGAAAAAAATACTTAAAAGTCTTTATTTTTTACAGTTTTATATAGAATTGCTGTGCTAAAAAATGTAAATTGTTTAAAAGCAGTTTTTTGTGAAAATGACAAAGGATAATGAAAACATTATCCTGGCCCCGTGTAGCTCTCCACAGAACTCCACAGTTTGCTCATTCCTCTGAAAACGTTAGATTTCTGTGTGAAACCATGTCTTACTTTTTCCCTCCGTCTGGAATCAGAATACATAAATTATCAGCTTTGGCTGTGGATGTGGGAAAGGCCGAACTGTGTCAGTAAGTTGGAAACACTAATTAGCTAATTAGCCAACAAATAAATCATTTCACTGTTTGGATACTAGAATTAACCATTGCTTATATATTTTCTGTAGTACTATCAAGTCCATTTTGTTGACATTGGCAGTGAAAGAGTTTATAAAACGTGAAGTGAATGGACAGAAATCGACGATTTATGGGCCTTTTAATGTGTTTTATAAACATAGCTTCATGCCCAGCAGGTCGTCCTCCCGACTTACTTCCTCTTGTTCATCAATGTTCCTGTTTTTGTGCAGGAGTGTCTCTTACATTTTCCATAGAAGAGAACAGAAAAATAAAATAAATCTTGATCCTTTCTCATGGATGCAGTGAAGTTTCCACCCATCAAAAAAATGCATTTGCTATGTTAATAAATAAATAGGTTACACTTTATACTGCATTACAGAGATTGTGATGGAATGCTGCGTGCACGATGTGCTGCATGCAGGAATGGGTGCACCACATTGTAAGGAATTTTCTCCCCTTACCTTTACATTACAATGTTCCCGGGTTAGATTTTGTTTTTGTTTATTTTATTTGGCTAAAACCTGCAAAATAGGAATGAAAAGGGAGATGGTGAAAGAAAAATAAGGAAAATTAAATTAACCTTACTTGGGTTAATCTAATTGCATTTCTATATTCACTGTTTGGTAGTTGACAAGTAGCAGTAGAAATGACATTTAAGCCTCTTATTTTGTTTCTTCAAATTAAAAGAAATATTTAAAATTATCCGTCTATTTACAGTATATTTTCTGTTATTAATTGTTTTTATTACATTGAAGAATAACTAAACAGAGTTTTTCTCCTATAAAATTGTATACCTTTATTGCATCAAAATGGGTCATATTGTGTTATTATTTTATTTCTTTACATCAACTCAAAGGACACTATTTCATCATTAGTATTAGCATCAGTTGGTAGTTGTTGAGAAACTATCTTTAGAAACTGAAGATATTGAAATTTCATGCTATAACTGTATAGCTCCAAAACAAGATGCTTATTTTCACATTTTAACTGGTGACTCATGCGGCCCTATGCCATGCTGGTGAAAAAGTCCTTTCCAGATGCACATTGAAAGTGTAAAAACAGCGGATGCAGCCACCTGCTTTAACAGAAACAATAAAAGCTAGTCAGATTGATCCAGCCACTGCAGATCAGACGCACGTTGCCCTAGACAGAGATACCTACAGTATATTTGTAGTGACAGAATGTCAAATGCATTTCCAAGATAGATGGTGACAGACTAGCTAGATGCAAAAACCAGAAGTAGACTGTAAAAGTAAAAAACTGTGTGATGTGGTGTATATGAGCTCCTAGTACGGGGATGATATCATGTCTTTGTAATCTTTATTACTGCTGGAAATTGTTTGATGAGGAGCCAGGATTTGAAAACTCTACACAAATGAGACTCTGGCAGAGTGGTGGCTTACACGACACCCTAAACTCCGGCTCTCCCCAAGGGCCGCACGCTTACGTCATTAAGCCACTTATTTGCTACAATAATATTATCACCACAATAGCTGACCTCTTTTACTGTTGCATAACCATCAGTCACACAAGTTGCTGTGAGAAGGAACAAACCACCTTGCCCTTGTCAAATATAAAAGTGTTTCTTTTTTTTCGCTCTTATTACACAATCTGACCACAGACATGGACTCTGAAGCTTTCGGCGGGGCGACATGACAGTCGTTGCACTCTTCACGTATCCTGCTGTGACAGTCTATTTCCTCTTCATTTCCTTCAGAGCATCCTGCGTCAACCATCAGACCCTCCAGTGTGTTTGTTTAGAGAGTCTTTGCCGAGTGGCTTCTGTGTCGCAAAGTCGCCGCTCTGTTATCACAACGTTCCTTCTGGACAGGCTCGAAAATAAACATTTGTACTTTGGGAAAGCAATTAGGCTCATAATCTGAAGTCTATGGAAGTATCTGAAGTCCACATTATACAGGGGTTTTCTCAGACTCCCACTGGAGTTTACATTGCAACTTTATCATGTTTATATTTCAGAAGCGAATCAGAAAGTTGGTTAATTTTCCCAACCTGATAATGGATCAGGGTGTTATAGATGTGGGGAGTAGATAGGATTGTTTGTTGTTTTATTTGAGAAGCCAAGCACATCTTAATTATTCATTAAGAAGGATTTTTTCATTAGCTACACCAGCAGTAGACGGCATTTAACAGACTTGTTAAGCACCAACATAACTTACTGGATATAAGTAGCACTATCTGATGTTAATTGTAAACATCCTCAGGGTGTAGTTACCAATTCTGACTATTCTTAGTAATTCTCATAATAGTGCTGTTTTGTTTCTCTTCATCTATGTTTTGGTTTTACTGAAAAGTAATTACCTGATTAAGCTGCTATTTTGATTCAAAATTATCCAATTAGCATCTGTTTTTCATCGGCACTCACATTATATGTGTGTCTTTACCCGCTTTTGTAATTACATTCATTTCAGCATAAGCCTCTGAATGATAACTAGCTGTAGCAAGTGTTCAGCTTCCTTGTGGTGCTGCTGCTGCATCCCACAGACAAAAGAGGTGATTCTTACCACTTTTGATTTAGTTCTGGGGTTCATTTAAAACAGATCTTGCCTTGCTTTTTATTCAGCAAAATTTCATCAAACCTCCTAAAAAGATCTACTTCATTTGAGGTGTTTGAGTGAACAAGAATTGACAGGATGTCTCTTTTTCTGGGATCTACTAGGATTTGAACTAACCTTTCTTGTATAACAAGCTGACACACATTCAGAAACATGCATAATATAGAGAAAATGAGCAGACTTGCTTGAATTTAGTCCAGTTCTTTAATGTGACTAACTAAGAAACTATTTGACTTTGCTTTTAGTTTCCCAGTGAACTCAAGGACAAAAGGGCAAATATAATTTGTGTTGGGTCTGCTATCCTGTCGTTTGCTCATGCAATCAAGTGACAGTGATTATGAGCTTTGAGATTCAAACTCTTTGAATCTAAGTTCAAACAAGTTACAGATAAGTGCTGCATATAAACTCCATGAACCCCATATCTAACCTCTTTGGAGGGCCATGACAACCAATCGGCTCCTCTGTTGTGTAAACTGCTCCCTTCACTCTCTGCCGATCTGAAAGAGCTTAAAAACTCTATTGATTTACTTCGGCCAGTTTGTTTATATTGTAAGGATAAGCATCTTGAAATACATGAAAGGAGTAATTTTCCTGCATGAACCGCTGATATGCATCTTACAAACAAACCCTTACCTAACAGTTTTTTGCACATGGAAGGTCACAATGCACTGTGCATTCGCAGCTCAGCAGATTTCAGAACCCAAACTGGTTTGTGTCTGGTTGTCTGTATTAGCCTAGCAGGTTTTTTTGTTATATTATGCAAAATCTGCTGATGGTTTTGGCAAGTCCTTTCCGTCTCGTTCTTGCTGTCAAATTTCTTCTGCAAAAACAGCTTAAGGGTCAATCTCTTGTTTACACTGAGAATTTGAGGCTGAGAAGCAAAAACATAAGAGGATTAAGAGAATGAATATAGTCCCATCAAATGGCTGAAGCCACAAATGGTACATTGTGAAACTATGTGAACACTTTTCACTCTATATCAGGCTGTGATGGTAAGTTACAGCATTAAACGCAGTAATAAAATGCTTACGTTTCCACTCATTGGTGCAAAAATTAACCATTAAGTACTGAGAGTACGTTATCCCCAGGTTTCCAAGCATCAATGCAAGAACACTTTGGACTGAGACAGGAACAGAGAAGGGGGAGGAAAGGGGTGGGAACAGATGGTGGATGATGGGGACAAGAAAAAGGAAGATCACCCAAAAATTCATTGTGCAGTAGCACATCATGCCAGTCAAAACGTCTGCTGTCAGCCAAAGGAAACATAGCTGAGAATGGGGACAAAAAGCACTATGCCAGACAGAATAAGACACAGGATGTAGACTTTGTACTGTCACCAGTAAGTAGGAGCAGATAGCAGCGACAGTTTCCTTTCTTTTTATATAAATCATTTTAAAGCCACGAGTTTCCAGTGAATTTTAACAGAATTTGCAGCAGTTGTTGCTTCAGGTCTGTTATCTGTTTCTCTGCACACCATAAGCATGCCTAAACGGTTTTAGTTTGAATTCTAAAACCCTTCATAAGTTAAACATAAGAGCTTGTTTGAATGTATCCACAATTTGTTTGTTGTCTTTTGTGTTTGTTGTTTAACATTGTTCTGGGTTTGAATCAAATGTTTGACCACACTGAATAAACTGGCTTTTGGTCAATTCATTAAAACAAGAAAGCATCTGAGCTGTAATGTAATGCAACCAGTCTTCATCCTCTGGATGCAAACAATTCACTTTGTACACATTTGTACACAAATGAAGCTGTCTCCCTCTGCTGGACGCAATCACGCTCTGTTCAGAAAACTAAAAGCAGCAAGGTGGATGGTTCACATGGACGCTGTCCAACAAATTTGACTCTTGATATTTATGATCATAATTCCTCTTTGACAGTCATTTTTGTAGTCATTATTAGTCAATATTTCTAATATTATTCTACTTATTCTTTCTTCCTTGTCCTCTCTTTCTCCTTCTTGTTTTATTCAACATAATCAAAGTAGCATAATAATAAATATGCTACTGTAATAAACAATAATGAACAACAGATTTGTCCTCATGTATCTCCACTGGCTCAACTGATACCCTATTCTCAGCATAAAGCACTTGTAAAAGCTGGTATATAAGATGGAACCACTGATTATCATACAAAGATACAAATGACGCAGCCATTAAAACAACAGATGTTTGAAACAGCGAAAACGTCTCCACAGAAAAAGACAGATATGTTTGGATCTAGAGAAGGAGAGGGTTGATTATTGTGCATTTATGTGTATTGGCCTGTGAAGCAGCGATTTTTCACCTGTATTTAAGTGATATTTAATTCCTCTTTACCACACTCGTTATTTGATCATACTATTTGGAAGTAAGATGACTGCACACAAAAATATGAAATGCTTATATGTAGCTTCAACAACCAGCATACAAGTATGTTGATAGAGAATTTATCATTTGAAAAACCAACAAAACAAAAAAAATGGACACATTTAATAGTTTGTGTGTGGTTTTGAATTCTGTTTTCCTGCAGTACTTCAGCATTCCCAGTGAGGGATTCCTCATCAGATAAGGTGACCACATTGTTCATCACTGTTAAGCAGCAGAGTGGGGTTTCCCCCCGGCATCTGCAGCAGGCTGTAAGCTCTGACTCTGACCTTTACTGCCTCCTGGTCACCATTGTGCAGCTACAGGTCAGTTTAATCAAGTTTCACCGGAACACACGGGAATCAGTTACAAGGTAGTAAATAAATTAAAGATGCCAGTAAAAAAGAAAAAAAGAAGTCAGCGAACAGAGGAGGAAACCAAAGACGTGGATGGCGAAGATTCAGAGGATCAGGAACCAAAGCCCAAGAAAAAAAGTAAGCAGGTGAGTGAATCAAAGGGTCCTGGAAGATTGAGGAAGTTTCAGGACAGCGACGAAGAAGGATACAACTCTGACACATCTGAACCAGATGTGAGGACCACAAAAAAAAAGGGAGGAGGAAAAAAAAGGACCAAGGATAAGAAAGGAAAAGAAGAGAGTGGGGATGAGTTAAGCTGTGAAGATAATAACAATGAGTCCAAGCTTAGAAAGAAAGGAGAAAAACTCCCTGACCTGATTGAGACAACCAAGAAAGGCTCAAAGAAGTCCTCAGTCAGAGTCAGCATGGGATCAAAGGATAAAAGCAAAAAGGACGGCGATGGAGACGAAGAGGAAGGGAAGAAGAAAAAGAAAGAAAAGAAAAAGAAAAGTTCAGTGAAGGGAGATAGTGATGAAGACACCAAGAAGTCAAAAGGGAAGAAGAAGAAGATTGAAAATTATGTGGAAATATATGAGAATGAACTTCGGAGCTATGAGCCAGAAAAGGTGGAGAACCATGAGGATGAGTACCACAAAAAGAAAGGTAATTACAGACTATTTACTTTTTTATTTTAAAAAAATTCAGGGATGATTAAGTACGTTTTCTTTGAGCAAAGACATTTAATCTTGGCCGTGAGGTGAATCCATGACTGCAGTTATCAGAGTGGCTCCATCCGTGCATTAGCTTAATGTTCATGGTAACATTACACTGACAGATGTAGCAGTATCCAAGTATTGTAAGTATGTGATCATTTTGCCTCCTACTAGATGACACCTGTCATTCAGTAATCTTTACACAGTGCTGGTTTCATGTGCATCACTGCCTGTCGGTTGCAAAACATCCCAGCGTTAAATCGTGTTATATAAAAATGCTTTTTCATCTGTATGAAGAAAGTTTTTTAAATGTCAAAAGTAAAAGATTTAACAGGAGGGTTTAAAGATAAAGGCATACCGTAAAATTAAAATGAATCATATTTTATGATGTGTGTAAATTTACTAACCTAATTTGCTTATTGAGTCCGAGCTGACAAATTGTTGAGAAAGTTATCTTTCAACTGTGAAAAAGCATGCTACAGTATGTCATATAACACACTGTCACCGGCTTGTAATCTGCCATGTGTCGAAGGAAAACATTACCACTCTGATAAAACGGCCACCTGATAAAATATTGGGTGGTGTAAAAACAAAACACTGTAAACTGTAAGACTGTGCTTCCTACAAGATGTTAGCAGATAAGATGTCAACCAAACGATGGAGGTAAGGGCCCAACCAGGGATGAAGTTTTACTCTGAATTAAATGGAAGGACATGCAATCTCCATGAAGAAAAGTTCCAGCCAAAATCTGGACCAGGTGCATGTATAAGGGGTTATGTAGGCTCTGTCCACTTTATATTGTTGTAATTTACAAAATCTTCCTGAGTCATGAAATCAGATTTTATAATTGCCCTAAATATCTTAAACGGAGCATCACTGAAAAACTGATCAACAGCCCAACTTCACAAATGAGTAAAACACAGCTCTTCTGGGCCTTTACTGTAAATGTGTTCAAAGAACTACTATTTACCATTTGTGATCAAAGGTACAATGATGAATCATTTTAAGTCAGTGGGGATGTTAAATGTTTAAAATTGAATTCTGCAGTAATTATTTCTTGTACCAATTCTGTACTTTCCCTCATACTTTTCCGATTACTGTATCTTTTAATTCAGAAAGTAGACCTTTACCTCTCCCTATGTATTTGTTTGTGCTGTACTGACATTAATTTTTAGCATCAAATGATGTTTCTGAAGCCACCCTTGAAGTGGACTGCAAATATAATAACTAAGAGTAACTCAGCTGCAATGTGTTTAGGACCTTCAGGGAAACAATTCTAATCATGTGCAACAGCTTGCAGCCCCATCACACACCTGTAACACTTCTTCCGTACTTTGATCAAACCCATTAGTATATGAGGTGGTGACCATCACTGGGGATGAGAGAGGAGCCGGTACTGACGCCAATGTGTTTGTTACTCTTTTTGGAGAATATGGTATCACACCCAAAACTCACCTTGCCAGCAAGTAAGAGCAATTTAATTATTTGAATTCAGATCAAAGATCAATGCTTGAAATAATTTCATTAAATAAAAGACAGACTGAACTGATTATACTGAAATCTGTTATTTATATTCTCCCCTTGAACAGCACAGAAAAAAAGTATGTATACCCGAAGAAAGATTGCTCTGAGGACAGACCGTGTGCTGTGATTTTGATGTTAATCACTTTGCAAGACGTGTGTGGATGCATGAATTGTCAGTTTGCAAGGATTTATATAAAATGGCATGGCATCTTTTTCTTCTTACGTTCACATGAATGGCAAGTCAAACCATTATTATTTTGTTATTTCAGGAGTCGCACAGCATTTGAAAGAGCCAAAACTGATGTGTTCAGAATAAGAACTAACAATGTTGGACCTTTGAAAAAGATAAGGTAAAGTAGACTTTGTAACAAGGAAAATGTTATGCCGCATTCAAATGTTAAACTGCTACATATATGTAAGCGCTTCTTATTTTGACTGAATTTCATATAATAAGATAACGATGAAATATCTGGATATGTTTGCACAGGATTGAACATGACAACACGGGCATGAATCCCAGTTGGTTCCTGGACAGAGTGGTGGTGACGGACGTGATTCGGCCTCACCTGAGGTTCTATTTTGCTTGTAACAACTGGCTCAGTAAATTGGAAGGGGATGGCCTTTTTGTCAGAGACCTGCTGGGCACCATGGATCCCATGGACATGCCCAAATGTAGGGATTCATCAGCCTCTAAGTGTTTGCATAACTCTTTGATTATTCTAACAAAATATGTTAAAATAAGGCAAAAAAATGATGAATAAAGTAAAAAAGTAACATTTATTTCAAGCTGATTTAAATCGTTTTGTTACTTATTTCCAGATAACAAATATATAGTAAGTGTTTTTACTGCGGATTTAAAAGGCAGTGGAACAGATGCTGATGTCTTCATCAATATATTTGGGGAGTTTGGAGATACAGGCAAGTTACTTTTTTCCAAAAGTGGATAGCAGATTTGACGAAGTGCTGTTTACATTATATAAAATTAGCTTTTTTGTTTTTAATTATTGCAGGGGAGAGGCGACTTGACAGTGACAAAGATAACTTTGAAAAAGGCTCAGAAGACAAGTTCACTATTGAGTCACCAAATCTGGGCAAAATTAGAAAAATTACAATTGGCCACAATAACAAAGGCTCCTCAGCAGGATGGTTTGTGGATAAGGTAAGAAAAAACACAAAATAATAAAAAATAATAATCCTGTCTTTTGATAAGGTATTGTCCCTTCATCCATTGTTCAGACAGGTAACAATGAACGGCAAAAATTTTAATTTGTTTCACGATATAGATTTTTATGCTTTAATGTCCTCTTGACTCCTGCTGTACCTTATTCATCCCAGTTGTAATTCTCCAGTACTAGCTAAGACATCAGATGTCCTCATTTCCTGTCAGTCTTCTCAAGCGAGACTGCTGCCCTTGCTTATCCAACACATACAGTACGGTGAGCAGCTCTGAGCTATGACTTCATTCAAATAGAGTCGGTACATTGACACATACAGGACACACACGGTCATTCTACCCTCCGTGTAAAGGGAAACCATCCGTCATTAACGGATAGCCTTTCAACAAATAGACAGATGAGTCAGTTGATTTGTCACTGCTGCACTCACTGACACCAGAGTTCAGTGGTGACAACCAGTTTGTATTTTACAATGGGTTTGTGCTGCCTTCCAGTGCACACTGAACAGTATTATCCTCAAAAATAATTTTGTCTTTTATAAAATTATATATATAATTCAAATAACTGGAGATGTAGTAATAATAAATAAAAATGTGCAAAATTATAATTTTGTGAAATAAGACATTTGTTTTTTAATTGACGTTTTTTAAATTCTAATGAATCGCAACTCAAAACCAATGTCATGACTTT
>JAVQJG010088311.1:0-35770 GCA_036024015.1 Craterocephalus amniculus | reverse complement strand
CTTCACAAACATATAGATTTTTTCGAATGAAAATTGTTATTTGAGGTGAATATCTGATTCATCAACTACCGCTTAAAACTTGAAGAGGGGCTTTTTCAATTAGTATTTTTATATGAAGTATAATATATGAACAGTGCGTGCCTGCTGTACAGATGTTCTATATACTGATGGAAGATTTCTATAAACGGTTTTTAAGAATGTTCCAAGAACTGTATATTTTTTCTTTTTTTAAGTGAATGAGTGGAGTGCAGCTGAGATCTGTGTTTTGCTGTGCAAGTCACAGGTGATTTCTCTGAAAATAAAAGTTAAAAATAATAACACATTGTTTTTTCTTATTTAATTGAGTTGAAACAGTAATAAAAAAAACAAAAAATGATCCTGCGAGCGAGCACTTTACTGATGAGCTGTGGGCCAAAATACCTGCCAATGGGTGCAGAAATTACAGAAAACACCTGGTTGCAGTGATCACCTTAAAGAATTACTCAAAATATTGCCTTATCAGTGGCATGATGTACATTATGTTTTTTTGCTTGTTCTGTTAAATATTCCTGTTGGACCACAATTCAAAAACAATGTCATGATTTTCATAAAAGTTTTATATATTTATTTAGTTTCAGATTATTTCAGTGACTTTCTTTTCCTTCTTTAATGGAAGGTAGGAATACTTTTGCCGACAACTGAACCTAATGTCAGTGTGCCATCTAAATAAGACAGAAGTGCAGAGCTTTAAAGTTATGTTGCTCTATTATGAAACCATGAGTTAGCATGCTAACGCTGAACTGACACTACAAGGCTTGATGTTTTGATACACAGCGTGTGTGGACATTTTACAAAAAGAAAACCTGCCAGTGGAGCTGCAGCATACTGTGCATTGTTTTTTTCATTTGTAACAAAATGTGACCATTATGCCTTCTACATCAGACAGCTGCCCATGTAGGTCCTTTTAACTGAACTTATGGCCATTTCCCACCGTTACACGCCACTTATATTTTAGGGTTTACCTAAGTGGGGGGTCAGCAAGGCTAAACAAAACTTTGTTCTTGCACTGCTGGTAAAACATGGACAAATTTGTAAAAGTACCAGTGGGTAAACGGTGGGGAATCAACAACAGAGATTTTGACTACCAAAATAAAAGGCCAAAAATTAGGATGAGGCACGTCTTGCCTAAGACTTGACCAGGAAGTGTTCAAGTAATGGAGAGTCATGAAGACTCAGTTATGCTAAATTGTGATATCTGTCTGTACAGTCCTGATATTGTAGGTTGACTGGGCATCATCACCTATAAAACCGTAAAATATGACTGAGATAATAGTGCTATGATGATGCTAACTACATGCTACTATTTTGTCAAGAGACAACAGAAAGCAGCGTTCATTTGAAAAGAGAAGTTTCCATACTGATACTTTCTTTTTTTTTTTAAACTTGGTGACATTAAAATACCCAGAATCACAAGTCAGCTCATAAATGTATGTCAAAGTCATTATTTAATAAGACAATGTATAAAAAGATGGCACTGACATAACAGGTATTATAATGATGCTAGCTGCTTAACAATATTGTTGGGAAAAAAGGTGTCTGAAATTTTTGTAAACATATTGATATTTTTGTTGAAATCCAGACTCCAAATTTTAAAGATAAATGTCATAATTCAAACGTCCACAATGGATCAGAGAGGAATTTAGTGAATTAGCAGTGATATGAGAGCTGTTTCTTAGGTTTTCTTACATTCTCAATAAGGAAGGAATAGATTTTCTTGATGGTTTGGTTCATATCCTAAATAGTTCTTTGGTCATTTTCGTGGTTACCACTGGATCTTCAGGCATTTGGTCGAACAGGTAGTCCTGCAGTTGGAAGACAAAGCATGGTGAGGTCTGCAATTGTCACCGGTGAAAGCGCGTACTAAAGAGCCTCATGGGAAGTTTTAAGACTAGAGAAGTAGTTGTAAGGAAATCCCTTCATTCTAAAGCAGGGAGGCAGGAGCTGAAGAGGACCAGTTGGCGAGGTAAAAGGGGAATCTGACACTAAAGAGGTTTGGATTTGCCTGGCTCAGTGATTTTACAGGATCTGTCGGGGTCTTCCATAGCTCATGCCCTCCTGACTGGCTCCTTTATTGGAACCCATCTGCAAGCCAATCACGTTTTTGCCTGCTTTCAGCTGCTCGTCGCTGAAGTCTCGCTTGTTCTCTTGTGCTTTCCTGCAACATTGAAAATAAAGAAGTTGAGAAAGTAGAAAATGACACTTTGTAAGAATCTGTTGGCTCAGTTTAAGCCATCAAACTCACTTGAAGAACCAGTTAGGGTCTCCATTGTATGTGCCTTCGTCCTTGGTGACGGCCAAGCTACCCAGAGCTGACAGGGTCCTCTGCACTGCAGCAAGGTCCTTGCCTGTACCAGCAAATAAAGTCTGGATTATCACAGGATTGAACTTTTGCCTCCTAGCGCTGAATGTTTGCAGCAACTTGGGAACTATTCCAACCTTCCCAGAGGTCCACGGTCTGGAACATGTCAGTCTTAGTGACGCCATACTTCTCTGCGGCATTGAGGAACTGTGAGATCTGTTCCATCTGCTTGAAGGCCATGGGCGAGCTCTGAATCTTTTTCACAGGTTTCTCTCCGGCGAACAAACTGTTAATAAGTTCACCCAAGACCTGGCGAGACAAAATGGATCAGAAGGAGGCAGAGCAGGTGATGAGGAAGGAAAGGGAGGAAAATCACAAAATTCAGCATAAAGAAAGTTTATACTAAAAACAATGAGTCAAATGGGGTGAGGGCACTCACACATCCGTCTTTTAACCAGGCCTGGAAACCCATTTTGCCAGGTTCGGGCTTTCCCACACCCGAGCCACACTGACGGCTGATCCACTCCACCAGGATCTGCTCCAAATCGGGGTCATACTTGCTGTCTATCTTATCCTGAACCTGCCGGCTCATGCCGTAGGATGGACCTTTGTTAGCCATGCCGCCGACGTTCTGGGAGGTGAAACAGGTGGAAATGTAGAGAATGAAATTAGGATATTGTCTTTCTGATTGTTGTCTCAGTGGGATGATTGGCAGCTCAGGTAATAATTCTTACCTGTTTCCTGTAAATCCAAAGTAATAATATTAGCCTCAATACTACAACACTGTGAGTAATGCTGCCCTTTATTATAACATTTATATCGGAGGGTTGCTTTCAAACAACACAAACAGCAGCTAGGATTCACACATTGCAGTATAATTTAATATTCCAGCACAAACACTGACGACATGCAGGTCAGAAGCGTGTTTTCATAAGTGTCAATGCCCAGCGCTCATTTGAATACCTTTCCCAGACCAGTAGCATGAACAGCATTGTGTCTCCTCATGTACTCCATTCAGCCGTATCAGAACCATCACTATGTCTGAGGCAGAATGGTGTACAGTGGGAGCTCTGTTTCAGCCAGCTGAGTTTTCTCTTTTACACACACACACACACATTCTCATCCTTTAGGTTTTAGGTCTGTCAGCACATACACATTGCCAGCAACTTTTTTTTTCAGTTTGATGCCTTTTGTATCGCCTCTGGGCCAACAGCCAAGTGCAAAACTCAGATCAAAGTGCCGTCAGCACCATCCAACCTTTGTTGCCATCTTGATGTCAGGTCACGTCAACGCTGCTGTTCCTGGGGAGGTTCAGAGTTAGGATGTTAAAGGTTAAATGGAGGAGTCGGAGAGTCATTTCTGGGACAGGAAGTTGCTGCCATGAGCAACAGTACCCTTTTTTTGCAAGCCATAAACTTTAATTGTAGCTGTAACTGCATCACCTGAAAGGGTAACAGCCAATCTGGGCATGAGAAATGTCAAACCTGCTACAAAACAATGGTGCAGAAAATACCCTGATGGCTACATAACAGATGAAGATTGCCGTTGGTGGGTGTTTTTCAGCTTGTTGTGATTTGACAATCATCGTTTTGACTTTTTGGAATCTGACGAGTTGACAATGAAATGATTTTCCTTCTCAGGCTAAATATGCACACAGCAGTTGTGATACATCTCAGATGAATGTCGGCTAGCTAGCTTAATGCTAGCTTTCAGCTATATATCAGTCAAGTTTGCTTGCATGACTCAGAAAAACAAGTCTGACTTTAACCACAAGCACTAATTTAATATTGCTGTATGGCTCTGTGTTTAGCCTCCAGTTCCAGCAGAAAGGAAGTGGATCTTTTTACCTACTTTATCCATTTAGATCCAGAGCAAACAGTGAAAAAATTCTTTGCTTTTTTTCTCTTAGCTAACTTTACAAACTTTGGGAGCTAAATGGAACCTGATGGAAAGTCACATTTCCTAAAACAGTAATCCACAAGTAAAGAATCCAGTTTGACCCATTATAATTACCTTTACTTAGTTTTAAATAAGTTAAGTAAAAAGAGATGCTGAGACGTTACTGGACCCCTGCCTACAGCGTCCTCAGAGTTACCGCCAACCCTGTTTAATATTGCTGCATTCCCTGTGCTTTTCCAGACCACCAAAAACAAAGCACACATGGCAGGCAACACACTCACTTACATACACCCGCAAGTTTAGACACTCCATCATCGTCTCCTTTGTGGGCACACACTCACACATCCTCATACACCATGCTATTCTCACTGACATCCATCATTATGCAATCATTATTACAGAGTAATGTTTGTCTGGTGTGCTCTTAACTTTCCCTTTTTTTTCTTCCCTCCTCATTGGCCTCATAAACTACTCCGTGAACCACAATTGCAAATAACATACAATACACTCTTTGTAGGAGAAAAAAAATAGAAAATATGTTGTTCTCATTGCACGAAGAGACGGGGAAAAAAAAGTTGAGAATGTGCTTGCATGCAGAGATCACGTAATATTTCTGCAGGGTAAGTGAGTCCGTTAGGGCCTGTTTTCTCTTGCTGGTATTTATGAGTATCCAGGGTCCTGTTGTTATGCTTGGGACCCGGCCAGGAATCCAATAAGTCAGGATTATCTTCAAAACGAGCTTCTGTGCCGTCTGGCTGCCTCTCCTCTCCTATTACAAACTACTCGTGATATTGCTTTTTCCCCCTCAAATAACTTCAACAGAACCTGTTTTTTTTCTGAAGCTACTTCTTGCTAAAAGTTTCATTTCAGCTGCCAACCCCCAACCAGTGCTGCCAGGGCTGAACAGAACACCGCCGCCTCTGGAAAGCAGTGAAACGAAGAAATAGTTGCATGACATCTATTGTGTTTCTGTAATGATAAACAGTCGACTACTGCTGCCACTAGAGCTGTTACATGAATTAGTGTTGTAATTAGATCTGATGTAGAATGATCACAATATCATGTTTTGTTTTGAGTGCAAACAAACAAAGTTAATGAAACTAGAAAAAGAAAAACAATTAGGAAAAATATGATAATTTCATGAAACCCGCAGCTTATACTGTAAGATGGGAAAAAGGGCTCAGAGTGCCTCCTCTCAGTACCACAAACATGACTTTGTTGCCTCTGTCCCCTTGTTCATCCATGTCTCCCTCTTGTGTTTTTCTTGCTCTGTTTTTCTATTACCATGGTAATATGCCTAATGCCAGAACAGGAAACCAGTGCGAGGGCTGTGGCTGCTGTGGCAGCCTGTGGGGACGTGGCGTCATGTAGCCCCGCCTCCTCTCCAGTTAACCAGCTAACCACCAAATAATCATTTGGTATGAATAAGCTGTGTTTAACTAATAGAGTTTCTGTAATGATTTGATGCCTCAGCCTGAGTCTGAAACTGATCAGGGTTGGGTGTAACGTATAAAGACCGGCTGGTTTTAATCGGTTCACTTGATGGAAACTGAAGCAGCTTCATGATGGATGGCTGGTTCGCCTTTAGAGCTCTTTTTCTGACATGGCTCTGGTTTCCTAAAGCTGTAGAGAAAACTGATGCTTTGGCCTGACTGCCAGACTTTTATGAGTAAAAGGATTTTATGAGGCGTGCTGCCAGGGCCCTTCACGGCTCGGATTATTCTGACAAACTGTGTAACTGCTGCTTGTCAGAGATGATGTATTATCTCTGACTTTGACGGCTCAATGCTCCGGAGCTACTGTTACACATTTGTGGTACTTGGCTTCATGATCCACTGTGCCTCTGCTTTGTTTATGTGCTGCCACAGTGGAGATAGCGCTATCTGCTCCTGTTGCTGCTGTCCAGAAACTAAGCTGCCCTCTGCTACGTCACATCTGCTGCTGCTGCTGCTGGCCTGTTGCAACTGGAATCATGAGTCTGATGCCAGTGTTAATGATTATCTAGTTATGAGTTCAAATATTAAATAACAAAATTGAAGAAATTGCCTCAAATATGATCACAAAGATGGATTTTTGTGTTTAAATGTCAGCATACATCCATTATATATTGATTCTCCACCATGCATCTGTATATGAATTTATATAAATATCTCTCCAGAAGCCATATATGGTAGTAGAACATTTTCTTGTGCAAATAAAACTAAATAGGCGGTGCACTGGCAGAGAGATATGCAACACAGTCTGGCTCTTTTCTCTGCTTCTTCTGTCCTCACTTTGCAGGGAAAAGTATTAGATTATCCCTCAAAAGTCCTTCAAAATCACATTGTTGATAAGCAAGGAAGGTATTTGCAACAAGTCAAACTTATTTGTGAGGTTGTTAATACGTAGAAAAACGCTGTAAAACATAGCTTTTTGATTTAAGTCAATTTTTAACGTCTGTATTTCGAAATCCTGCTGTTGTCACCTTATATTCATAGAAAAAAAAACCAAGGATAAGATAAGATGTTATAAGGGTCCTAGAGTAAGCTAGCAAAACGCAAAATGACACCATCACACACACTCAAAAACAGCAGTTTACGGGGACTTGATCCTTTCCAGTGGAATAAGCATGAATGGTACTTACAGTGTGGAGGATTAGGTGAGTTCTCTGCTGTCCGCTGGTGCAGTGTGTGGAACCAGAGTGGATGCTTGACTGAGTGTTTGTATATACTTTGCAGGGACCTCCCTCCCCAAATTGCCGGCTTAAAAGGGAGCAGAGGAGGAAGGATGACTTCACTGGTCTGCTCGGAGACAAGAGGGAGGGTGGAGGAAGGAGGGAGAGCTAAGGAGAAATAGGAGGGAGAAGGAAAAAAGGAAACTTCTTCCTTATAAGGCCACGGCCTTTCAGCAGCTCCCTCTCTATGTGCTGCGTCTCCTTCCCTCACGTCAAGCCGAAACGCCCAGCCTTATTTGGGTAGAGCTTCTCCATGTGGAGGAGAGAGAGACAGCAGCCAGGCAGCTCGGGTTTGGTCACAGGGAATTCTCCAAATACTTTCACCACATCACTATTCTTATTCAAAGAGGCTGAATGATGTTGGGGATGGAGGGGGGTAAAAAGAATAAAGAAAGCAAAAAAAAATGCATACAGGGAAGAGTTGATCATGTCATCCTTTATTACAGTGGCAGGATCATGAGGAGATGAGCAGGACAGGCAGTAGTCCTCTTTATTTAGACAAAGAATTCCTTGTAAGTCCTTTTTATCTACGACCTGTGTGTGTATATGTGTGTGTGTGTGCGTGTGTGTGTGTACCCGACCACTCCATTACAAATGGCTTCTGGCATGACAGCCCCCATTTGAATGTTTAATCCTCAACATTTGCCTCTGACTGGCCCTCAGTGGAAAGTTTGAAAGTTTTAATCACACTCTGGATGGAAAGTCATGAAACCACATTAACCGTTGAACTCGCGGCTGAACTCAACTCAGACGAACAGTCACATTTCAGTCCTGAGAAATATTCTCTGTAAAGCAAAGATGCATTTATGCTTCATATTGTTAGCGTGTTTCTATGCTGAGGATGTGAATGATGAGCATTCACTCCTAAATGACTCTGTAAAGTACTTTTACTGGTATTTCAAGAAGGAAACAAACAAACTACACAACAATAAACTCAGTCACGTGTGAATTGTCTGCACTTCTTTCTCCCTAAGACTCAGGTTTTATTGCTGTGCTCTTCTCAGTTAATGCTGCTCCTATCAGCTGAAACGAGAGCAGAGCCAGATGTTGCCGTGCACGCTCTCATGCGCTATGATGCTTGAATCTTGAGTTTGCAGCTGGGTCTGATGAAAGCTGTGATTCACATAAGATAAAGCTGCAATGATCAGCGAGCATTGCAATTACCAGCTTTTGTTGACCGTAATGAGCATTTCAGACGAAGCCATACGTATATTTTGTAACACTGCTGGCAGGAAGACGAGGGGATTCTAAGCCTGGACTCCTCTGCTGATCAATGAAGGCCTGTCTGTTTACAATAATAAGAACAACACTTTAAAAATCAGACTATTTTTTTTACAAAGTATATAGTTGGTTTTGTGTATACTATTAAATGTATTAGAATATTTCATGTACATGAAACTGTGAATGCAAGGATCGTAATGGTTAGATGTCACTTCACACTAATCGTTTGACATATTACAATTTTTAAGAATATATCCTGCTGTATTCAAAGTGTCTCTGTCATTAGCATTCACTGAAACTAGTATTTTATAATCTACTTTTTATCATGTTCATCATTGTATTTGTTATTGTCAACCATTTATACTTCTTCTCTGAATCTGACAATAATCAGATTATAATTGGTCACTACAGAATTTTGTGTGTATGAGATTAAATTAGATTAATATCATTCATAAAACAAGGCTTTTCAGAAGTTCATACACTGTAAGCTTAATACGCTATGGCCTTAGGTTATGGGTTTTCATTTAGTTCATCTTTATAATACTGCATGCTTGTTTTTCATTGTCCTTATTATAAACTTTGTTTTTGTTCTGTTTTTTCTTTCTTTCTTTTTATTAATCTGTTTTCTGCTTGTTAATTACCACACATGTTGCCTGTTAGTTATCATTAACACATGCTTCCACTTATTGAGGATCTGAGTTGGGTTTATTCCTCCAGTTTAGTGCTTGTCATCACTGCAACCTCCCGTTTGTGTTTACTTGTGGAATTCTTACCTGCTTATAACTACTTTTAAAGTGGTTAGGGGTTTTATGGACTGGGCCTGAACAGCTTTTTTTCTGTTTTTGAATTCTTTATAAATCAAAAAGAAAACATTTTTCTCCCACTAATCTTTCACTGTTGTGTTTCAGTCTCTTGGAATGCAGATTTCTTTTTTTAGTGGCAAACTTTGTCTACTTCAATAAGTCATATCCAAACTGCATTTCTGCAAAGTGACTCAGCCAACCGATATTTAATTTTCGTTGCTGCAGTGTGAGTTTACTCGTTTATGGAGGAGGTCAAACGGACAATGTTAAGGAAAACTTAGAGCCTGGGTAAGGATACATCTGATTTGACTCTTCTTGTGATTGGTAGAGTGGGAAAAGGAGCATAGGTGTTCCCCACCCACCAGAGCAGATCAAAAGGTGGAACCCAGATGATGCCTGGAGAAAATGGGAGTAGGAGGGAAGAGTGAATGAATGAATATGAATAAGGATAAGCATGGATGACATGGGGAATGGGGTGAATGGATAAGAGACAGGAAGGATGGCTGTTTAAGCAAGGACAGATGAATGAAGGAAAGAGAAGCTGGATTTTAGACTAAATCCAAGATGGATGAAGCTTTATCCCAAAAGCTTTCTTGCTGCCCAAGCAGACCAACATGAGGACGAAAAATCTCCTCATGAGATGGAAATTTCCACTGACACTCACAAAGTGGAGCCACAATTCAGCTTCGTGCTGCGTCTTACAGTCTCTATACAGCAATGACTGACATGTCCGAATATTCAGTGTTTGGTAACAGTATGTACAGCATGTGTTTGCTCAACAGAAGAGTTTACACTGTCTGCTGGTGATTTATATTCATTTATAATGAGTCTGCATGACAGATGCTTGTTCAGTGTTTTCCTGTCAGCTGCTAACAGCAGCAGCCGCGTTACTTTCATCTGTCATCAGCCCCACATCGCTATATAAACGGTGTTTCAGCCCATTTCCATTTATGGCTGATGCATTTAAGTGTCTACAGGCTTGAAAATATAAGTCATCTACTTTCAGATACACTTTTATTGTGTCATTTATTCACAAGCATTTTTAATTCAAAATAAATCATAACATTTTTATTTGTTTGTTTGTGTATCTCCCTGTAAATGATCATGTGGAAACGGGCTTGCTTTTATCTACAGCCGGGCCTCTCGGTCCAACAGTAGATCAGAAACCTACATCAGGTGGGGACAAATATAATTGTTTATTTCTTCTCAGTTGTACGAGAACAAATTGATTCGTATAAGTAAAGCAGCATGGATCTGCAGCTGTTGCATCACTCGTTAGTGTAGGGGTAAATTATGTAGCCGGTGAAGATATTGTAGTGCAGATGTGTGCAGAGTTTCCTCCCAGACATCAGCTCCAGGTAGACCTGATCCCCTCGCTGCATCTCCAGGGCCACGACCTGACGACAGACATACGGTACACAGTCAAAGAGGAAATTTTCTCTGCTTTGTTTATTACTCTTTACTCGTCTCACCTGAGTAGCACTGTCTTCAGCATCCTCTCGGTTGTTCTCCCACACACTGACCCCTAACATCCCATTCTTCATCAGCTGGACCTACACACAGTAAAACACAAATCCATCAACTTCCTCTCAGCATTCAGGGTAAATTGGGTCATTTTTCGAATAAAGATTGAATTTACTTTATGGTAGAGACGCCCGTTTGGCTCGACAGAGGAGTAGACTGTGAAGGAAAACACATAAATACCAGGACAGGGGGCAGTGAAGACGCCTGCAGAGGGAGACAAAGAGTTAGTGATGGGCTTTTTGAAACGATTATGGTTCATCTTCCATGTTACGGCCTTTGAGTAAATTCTTCTGGGTGTGTTTTCCTACCCAGTGATGGGTTGTACCCGTTGCCAGCGTTAAGAGTCACAGTGGAGTATGGGATGGGCACATTGGTGTTGAAAGGACCAAAACATCGGTCAGTAGATCCAGGGATCGCCATGGCAATACTTGAATCCATGGTGGCCTTGAAAGCAACTTTGAAACCATCTGAGAAAAAACAGAGATGGATTTATTTTGTAATTACCAAAAGAGTCACAAGAAAAAAGCCTTCTGGTTTTCCGAGCATGTTTACCTGTGAGAGCCTTTACTCTGTCGTTCAGTGTGATGATTTTGTGCCACAAATACTTAATCCTAATGAAGGCCTCTTCTTCTATTTGGTACATTTCATTGGCTGCACAGCAGCAGCCACGTTGGCGATTGAAGGTACAATTGCAGTCCCATTTGTCGCAGGTCAGAGGTCCCTTCCACTGGACTAGAATAAGATAAAAGAAATAAATTTCTTTCAGTTTGAAGCAAGACTTAAACTTCTCGTAGTTTAGTTGCAAAGCTGATAACATAATACATCAACGGGACTTTTATATTTGCATTAATGTGGATGAGTAAGGGGTCAAAAATATGCGTCTGTGGGGCTTACGTGCTGCTTCTTTCAGCAGTTCAGCAGTGGACTGGGCCTCTACATAACCACCGACAAACAGCGACCCCAACAGGAGAAAGGCTGGTAATACACTCATCTGAAATGGAGAGAAAAGAAAAGGAAACTAAATTAGGACAGAGGTCATACAATGGACAGCTATTTCTTTTTAAACAAATAAACAAATACTTAAATTAATAAATATGCCCAAGTATAATCCTGATGTATACTATGTAGAAAATCTAAATTTTATCATCACAGAAAAACTTTTGGCAAATTCAGATCCGTGCTTAGAGAACATACACAAGTCATGTTTACATTAACCTGGGAAAACTCAGTACTGATAAGCAGTATGTGCAGATTTTCTAGTTAAATCTGTTTAAACATGTTTGCATTTTTCATGTTTCATTCATAAATCCAGTGGCACTCTTTGAAATGAAAATACTAACTGATCAGATTTTTCCATTTTTAGTCCAACGTTTTTCTTCTTAATCTTCAAACAGTGGAGCTACACACACAATGTAGTTCTAATAATCTAAAAATGACCTCTGACCCAGCGTTTTACCAGTTTGTAGTTGGGATTTCACTTTAAAATAAAGACATCTTCCTTTAATATTGGTTTAATGCTAACTTAGCAGTCTTGCTCTGAATTACCCAGATTTAGCAAGTTTAGCTGTTTCAGAGAATTAGCACTAAGTCAGCTAGTTTTCATTAACATTAGTGGTTAAAAGCTTAGCTATTTACTTGTGTAAAAATATAGCTGTAAGAAAAAACTATAATACATTTAATACATGTTTAATGTTTAATACATTTTAAAAAATGTATCATTGTATCAATACGATACATTTAATTCAAAGGGAGAGAGAGAGCTTTAACTTGCTAAAATTTTAGCTTGAACAACTTGATATTTAGGTTTTATATTCAGTATTTTTGTTCTTATAGTGACAAAAGTGGAAATATACAGTAGCTATAAAAAATGTGTGGGATGAAACAGCTGACTATTAAATCATTTATATTACATTAAATTTCCTTCCAGCTATTTACGATGACAAAGATCCTTAAACTCCTTAAGCTGCCTTACTTGTTTTTGTGCATAAAAACTGTTCTACAGAATCAGTCATTATGGTTTTAAAGGCATTGGTTAGAACTGCTATGATGATTAAAGCCCAGAAGGACCAGCATTTGATTTTACCATGTAGGATATTTATAAGGATATTGGTATATGAATATAATTGCGAGCTCTTTGTGAAGGTGTAAGCGTTGGACTTACTGCGGTTTTGTTCCTTCCTCTCCTTGGTGTTTCTGGTGACTTGGTGAAACTGAGATTTTAAGGCGCAGTGAGGTTGTAGCCTCTTATTGATGGACTTCAGGTGATCCACCCCACATCAAGGCGAACGACAGAAGCTCCACCTCCTCACATGTAAGCTCACTTTAACTGTATCCAGGTTTCTCCCGCGGTGAAGCCATGACCATTCGTTGTGATGCTACAGTACAGGAGATGGTTTCCTTTGTTGTGACAGAACAACAGGGGATCTTATGACACCTTTCAGGGCCCTGTTGTTTGGAGCATAATACCCTTAATTAGGACAGTAGTGTTTGGTTGCCGTCCTTCCAGAGGACGCTGCTCAGATATTTTGACATGGACGGCATAGCTGTTACGTCCTTTTGGAATATAATGATCTACAGTCAAGTAGACAAAAAGTTCCTAATAGGAAAATTTTATCTGCCCATCAATAAAGGCCTGACGCTGACAACAATGACCTTGCACCTGGTTCTCATGCTGAAGCTGAGGAGTTCACACAATCACTTTCACCTCAGAGCTGGTTGGAAACCCAAACGCACTGATTGAGTCGTTTGTGATATGTGATATTAAGCTGGCACGCTCTACAATCATATCAGTGCATTGATCTGGTGCTGCCAGGCCATTTCATTCAGTAAAGAAATGACAAAACCGTCCAGGTGTTGCTTTTCAAAGACACATTCAACTGTTTGAGTAAAACAAGCAAAGAAACTGAGAGACACCTTAGACCTGCTTTAGGAATTTGGCCCGATGCCTTTTGGTAGGAAATATGTTTTGGCTAAAAGGAAAGACATTTTATGTTTTTACTTACCACAGATGTCTTGATATTCAAGAGGCAAAAGCATGGTTAAAATAACTTGGAAGCAGTTTAGTTTGAACTTTTAATCTATCATGGCTGGAAAAATTTAAACAAAGTCAGAAAAAACGGATGAGATGTGGACAACAACTAATGATGAAACGAAAGCTCCTGGAAAACACTGAATACATGATTTGTGCTGATTTTGATCTTTTTAGATGTAATTTTGTCTGCATTTACATCCATTCTACACATCCTGTGTGATTAACTTGTATTTTTCTCAGGACTTCCTAAAAACAGCATCAAACATCTTTAGCTCATCCAGAATGTGGCTGCTGGAGTTTTAACCAGGACTAAGAAATCTGAACACATCCCACCAGTTTAAATATTTATACTGGTGGTTTCCAGTCAGTCATAGATTTTAAAATTCTACTGATAGTTACTGCACAGTTTAGGCCCAGAATACAGGAGAAGCAGCTTTTAGCTGTTATGCTGCAAACAAGTGAAACAAACTGCCAACAGATGTAGAAACTTTCATATCCAAGTAATAAACATTTAGTTTCTCGTACGTTTAGAAATTAAACCTGAATGGCATCTTTCAACTTTGTTGCTTGCTTTTAAGTATCTTTACTTTTATTTTTTTCATATCATTTTATCATTTTATTATGATTTCTCCACATCCTTTTTAATTACGCCTTAATACAATTTTGTTGTTCTTCATATTCTTTTACATGCTTTTAATGTTTT
The DNA here is from genome assembly GCA_036024015.1 of Craterocephalus amniculus. Lineage (NCBI taxonomy): Eukaryota > Metazoa > Chordata > Actinopteri > Atheriniformes > Atherinidae > Craterocephalus > Craterocephalus amniculus. The sequence continues at coordinate 21,538 of JAVQJG010088311.1, read as the reverse complement.
ATGGAAACATGAATTGCACTGTATTGTATTTGAAATGTACAAGATATAGAGCTTGCCATTTATTTCTCACAGTATCCATCAGGTTGTAATTTCATGATCAGGTCTTATGATTTGTGAGTGTTTTTTTTTTTTTTATATATATATTTTAATAATCTTGAATCTAATGTTGTTTATGTTTTAACTCTTTATGTTCATTTTGCATCAGTTTAACAAGTTAGTTGCATATATACCATCATCTGAAAAGAACAGCTCAGTAGGAGTAACAGAGCTTTTCCTGCATGTGCCGCTGTCTCCATAAGCAGAAAGTCAGGCAGTTACACTGCTGCTGCTGCTGTCAGTCATCTTTTATGAGTGTTAATAACTTCAGGTTGTTCTTTTTCCTGTTGTTCATGCACTTGTTTTTAGATAACAGGATGTTTCCTCGTATGACAGCTGCGTTTAAAGATATCCTCTGTCCCGGGGAAGAGCTTTGTCTGCATGAGTCTCACATCAGCTGACCTGGTTCTTCTCATAATGTCTCATGTTCCTCTCATCTTATCTGCTAGATGGAGGGCGGGTGTATAAGGTGTTTTATGTCTGCTTTACACACATATCCTCTCTGAACAGATGATTCACGTAACTGTGTGCGATAAAACTGACGTCAGATGTGTTGTTTCCTGACCTCAGATGAGATTTCAAACCAGATAGTTGAGTTACTGTATAATGGTCTGTTTGAGATGGCCCGATAAGGAGCTAAAAATGAGTTTCTATGAGTTTATCAGTCTCTTAGATTACTGAGGAGACATTAATTGATGTTGGTGAGCCTCCGCACACACGTCTAAAAATCGTGCCACAACATTTCAGCGAAGTTCAGGTCTAGACTTGGTTGACAAAAATTCCCAATTCTTTTCTTTCTGCTTTGTTGATGTGTTTTGCAACTGGTCTGTTGCATGACACAGTTTCAGCCCAGCTAGAGGAGTTCATGGTTGACTCAATGGGAGCAAGGTGTTCAGACCCGATGTCTGCAAAAAATAGGCCAAATCATCCCCACCGACCACCGTGTCAGCCCCTCTGCATCGTTGGAAGGGGGTGTGTGTGCTGGTAAGTGTGAGTGGTTTTCACTCTCTGTGGGAATCTAAACACGATGCTCTCCATCATGAATATATTCACGTTACTCTTCCAAACATGCAACCCCAGGTTTGAAAACCCCTGATCTACGGTATTTAAAGTTCACTTTTTTAGGTAGTTTAAAAGGTTTTCATGATCCTGTTCCAACTGCTCATCCAGCCAGGATTAATCCCTGCACAACTCTCTCCTCGTAGCTGATTGTGGCTTTGAAATAACCTGTTTGAGGTGGCAAAGGTTTGGTTGTTCTTGAGAAATAAGATGATTTTTAGGGTTTAGCACCTTTGCCTTCATGGTTCGTACCTCTGCCTTTCTCTAGGGGGAGTATGTAGCTTTTATCACTAATAGATGGTTAAAGTTATTTTTCTTTGTGTGTGTTTATGGTTATAGTTGAGATACACGGTTTCTTTCAGCTTGTCCATCTCTCATTGGTGCTCCCGACAGTATAAGCTTTGCCTTCATGCAGAGTCCGTGGTTGGATTGCATTGTTTTCTGTATGCTGTCTCAGTCTCTTTTCACTTTTTTCAATTTTTTCCCCAATTTTCCTATTTCCTTGTTTTCCTCTGTCCTCTTTCTGTCCCCTACGATCAGGTCCAGCAATATTATGTAAATGTAAAACAATATTCAAAATAAACAAACAAAAATAAATAAAGAGAAAAAAGGACTTAGACTAAGCTCATCTTGGCAAAGCAAATCTGCTCGGTGCAACACAGCAGCCAGACTGTCACTCTGCTTGGTACACTGATGGGCAAGACAAACTAAAAGGGAAGAAATTAGGAATATTTTTCAGTAGAAGTGTTTCTGATTTGATAAATCAAGATGTGAATAAGCTGTGCACTATTGGGTGTTTTTAAATATGTAGAAATAGATCAGTGGTCTTGTTCAGTCTGATATAAATAAACAACAATGAGGAAATGAAAGTAAATACTCACTCACACAGTAACTTTAAATAAAATAGTTGAGGTAAAGAAAGAAAGGTTAGAACGCTAACAAACATGAGAGGCAGAAAGCCCTCATCAGTTAATCTAAATACATGTGATCATGTCTTGTCTTCCTCTCAATGTTTGCTGTGATAAAACTACCAACTGTTGTTCGTTAGATAAACAGAGAAAGAGAAAAAGGTCAAAGAAAGGGGCCTTAGATAGCTCAGCTAAGCGATGAAACCCTGATCAACCCACACTCAAACCAACACCCCCCCCCCACCACCTCACCACCACCCCACCCCACCCCCTTCACCTTTTTCCATCTGCCTCACACAAACAAACACACAGCAGATGTCGATGCAGATAACATGTGTGGGAGTGTTTCCACAAAATAAAAACCTTTGATCTGTTTACAGAATAATAGATCATAATCATTGATAGTCTGCCTATAGAGACGATCTATTGCATCATGTTTCCTGCTTCTATTATTATAACTTCACTTAACTGCATGAAATATATAAACAAAGACAGTTTTCAAAGATTTGTGAAATGTTTCCAGACTCTGTCTGGGACAAGAAAATCAAAGCATGAGAAAGGCCGACTGGTGGTAAATGTACGCCGTGGCGGGGTGATCTACGGATATGACCTGTCTGTTCATGAATACTTTACAGCTGCTGAACCAACTCAGTATTGTTTCCAACCTCATACAAAGAGAAAAAAAGAGAGCTGGGTTGACTGTGGTTTATTTCACCAGTGCAACATTTACAGTTATAAGAAGTCATACGAAGAAGAACACATCAGTGAAATGAGAAAGCAAAAAAAAAAAAAAAGGCCTTTAAAAATAAGCAACCAGAATGTTAAATTTCCCACTGAGGGTCCATTAAAGGCAAATTATCTCAGTAGATCAGAGAATGAAAATCTTACACTGTAAACATGAGCATTTAATACATTGTTACATTCCAGTACAGAATAGTTCTATATGTATCAGTTTAACTTTATATTTAAGTGAAATTGTGATAAAAAATGAATGTGCATCTATGAACATGAAATTATATTTCCCTTTAAAGACATTAGATTTTTTGTATTTTTCTGGTCTGATTTGTTTTATGAAATTTTCAGTAGTCTAATTAGTCTAAATCTTCAATGTGTTTCCATACTCTTATAGCTATTCCACCATATTTAAGACAAAAACAAGAAAAAATTTAGAAATAAAAGGAAAATGGTGTAATATTTTTTAAAGTGTAAAAAAGTTTAAGACCTCATCATAACAATATCATCCAAACACTTTACAGTTTGTATTTAGCTGTTACTGGGTGGTTAAAATGAGCTACATAGAGCATGTGGTCAACGCTGCCTTAAACAGAACAATACACTCTACAAAAATGTTACTCATGCAACGTCTGATACTTAGAAGTATGTCTAAGAAATGCTTCCCTCCATCAAAGCTGCATATAAACCAGTGATGGCGCCTCTAGAAGATGCAGCTTTATCCTATCCTGTCCACAGAAGCGTACGTATCTCGAGTGTGAAGTTGCAGCTCCTTCCAAAACACAACCAAAAGATTTAATGTTAACATACTTCAGACTTCTGGGCAGAATTTCTTTAGCGTGTAGATTTTTTTTTGTCCTCTTTGTTAATGTTGGTTCTAAACCAGGTAATTAAAAATAAAACTATGAATATAAACATCTATTGAAATATCAATAAGTAAAACAAAGAATAAGTCAAACAAAGAACAAGAAAAAAAGGCAGTAAAGACTTAGTAAATTTATGGTATTTCCAATATAATCTAGATTTGTACCAAAACCCGCATCTACAAAAGGTTTAAGTTAGAGGCAGAAATGGATAAAGGAGCTGCAGTTTTGCAATTGATGCTGGATGAAATTAGCTTAAATGAATGTATAGATTAATCGGTCTTTGAATTAATATAATCAGTAATATTAATAATATTATTAACACCAACTGCTGGCAGGCATGTCCTGTTAGGTCGTATTCATTCTACCATAAACCCACAGTTCTCATTTAATTCAGCTGATAAAAAGGTAAATGCATCAGTGTAGCTGTCTGTTCACAGTTAGCACAAAGCAGTCAGTAAGATGGGAATGGCTTAATAGAAAAAGAATTAGAAAAGTATTTTGAAAAATATTAGACCTATTTAATTAAAAATAAATAATATTAATTTATGCTAATTCAAAGATGTGATTAAGGGTTGAAATAATTTACTGTTGAGTTACGTTTATATAAAGCACATCCCAGGTATGACAAGAAAATAAATCATAGTTTAATGATTATTTTGTACATCAGAATCAACCAAGAACTTCTGAATTGGTGCATCTTTAAATGTGCACCTCAATGAAGGAAGAGAACATTTTCTTCTCCAAATTGAATTTCTTCAAAAAATAAAATGCAGAACTGGAATAAAGCTGATTAAACAAAAGATGGAATATGCTGGATTTTGTCTGCAATTAAAATAAAGTTAATGGAAATTGACAGCTTTTTTCTTTTTATGTTTTCCATATCATTAAAAATATGTTTTTGGATTAACAGGAAAAATTACTGGTGAGAAACATACTGATGCTGCAGTGATGGTGGGGAGATTTAAAGTGGTGGTCAGTTGGATATTATCTATTGTTCTTTTTCTGTTTATACCATTAAGACATTTTAAAGGGTTTATTTCGTTTTATTATTTCCTCTTATTCAATTCGACAATATAAAGAGAATTCTTCATCAGGGTTCATAAGAAGAGTTGGCCAAATTAACAGGTTTTCCCAGAAGGGAAAAAACTCTCCTCACATTTTAAATGGTCAGACAGGTTTTTTAAGAGCTACAAAGATTCTTAAAGGAAACCTTCAACCGACATCAAATGTTTTGTTGTTTCTTTTGTCTATCTCTCTCTGTTCTTGGTATTTATTTAAAGTGGACCGATTTATTTTCTTACTGCTGGATTGGACTTAGATGGGTTACATGTTAAATTTAAAGAAAATAGAAAATGTCCTGTTGTGCTCATATGGGCCTGGGAAGAGACAGAAGTTGAATATTGGGTCTGGCTATCATCTTAAATATTTACATTTATGTGTTCATCGATATGCATTGTTCCTTTTATAGATAAATAAATGGGCCAACTTGCTGAGTCCTTCAGGATGGGAAGATGAGGTAAAAACGAAATGATAGAAGGAGAAAGAAAGTGTGACAGCACATACCTGGTAGGTGCTTTGTTGGGATGTTTGAGGCCGGCTTCGCGATGGAAGAGTTGCTGCATGAGGCAGAAGAACAAACATAAAACTTTATACAGTGTGTAACATTCTCAGTCAAAGTTTGTAAGGTTGAGAATGACATGTCAGTCTTACGCTTGGAGGCGTCAGCTGGTCCGTCTGAGCTTCTCTTCTTTGAGTACTTGTAGATGATGATCATCACCACTACTGTCCCGATCCCGTCCACAATGATGGCCAGCACGACGTAAGGTACTTTCAGTTCGAAGCAGTTCTCACATGCTGGAGGGCAAAGTTCAACAAAAGTCACCTCAGTGACCAGCACACATGATGAGTCAAAAGAAAAAATGTCTTTACTCACCCCTTCCTTTTACGTAGAAAAAATACTGCTTATTAGTATCATTCTGTATGTATTCACAGCGGTATTTTAACTCATGTTTGTACTCGGCCTGAAGTTTTTCCCCCACACCCACAGGCCCTTTATTGTCATACCAGGTCCCGTTTCTTGGACAGGTCAGTGTAACGCTGTTTCTCCAGAATTCCACTGGTCCTTGAAACAAAAAGACAGAAAGCATTGTGAACGGATCATTTCACACCTGTACGGTTTGTTCATAACATTTTATCTTTGTATCACTCTAAACTGTGTCAGGATCATTTTGTTTATTTATATGAAAATCAAAATTTCACATCAGCAATTAGTGTAGACATGAATATGCTAATAAAGCAGAAAATAGCAAAAAGCTTTAAACATAGCTGCTCTTTTCAAAGAATTTGAACAAAAGAATTTGTTGTACTTTCTTATTTTATACGTTTCAAGCTATTCCTCTTTTCTGGAGCCTGATTTGGTCACTTTTATTTTTCTTACCGTTTCTAATCTTATCTTATTTTTCTACTAAAATCTCTTTGTGTTATACTGCATAAGTATGTAAGGAAGTATATGTATGTAATGGAAATAAGAAACAAAAGAGAAAGCTTAGAAAATAGCAGCAAGTAAGCCCAAAAGACGGTACAGAAAAAAGACAAAATGTCATAAAATTGTTATTAAATATCAAGTTAGAGGACAAAATATGTATCTTTAAAGAAAAAAGCTAAGCAATGAAAATTATTTTATATTTACAGCACAAAGCAGAAATCATTCAGCTTAATTTCATCTTTACCTTCATCAGTTTTCACAGCAGATGCGAACATGAGGAGGACGACGAACACGGCCTGAACACCCATTTCGTAAAAACCTTCCTTTGTTTTTTCAGTTTGGATCAAATCTGTGAAGTTTCTTCCAGAAGATTCTAATGGATCAAGCTTTCTGCTCAGTCACACTAAGGATTAAATGTCAGCCTGGTCCTTTTCCCTCTGACTCTCAGACCCTCTAACACACACAGGCACACACACACACACACACATACTGAACACTACAGGAAGTCTGTTTCTTCCTTTTTTTTTAGATGAATTCACAGTTGAACCTCAAAACGAAGTCAAACTGAAGTGCAGCAAATAAAAGACTCCTGTTTTCTTTTCTGATTGATGAAAACATCTACAGCTCAGATGAAATGGAACATTATGAAATATTTCATCTTGCTCACTTGTTGCATGAAAACTCACCACACTGCTCATGTTGATACTTGACTGTGGTTTATTTCACTAGTGGCACATTTACAGTTATAAGATGTTCAAGAAGAAAGGCACATCACAGTGATACAAGAAAGCCAAAAAAACATTTAGAAATAAGCAACCTGAATAATAGGAGTAATAAGGCAAATTATTTTCAGTAGAATGACAATGATACTGTAAAAATGACAACTTAAAAACGTATGGTACAGTTCTGTGTATTAAACCTCAATTTAGCAGTTTGACTTTTTATTTGAGCAAAATATTGCTAAAAATAATTGCTATGTATTAGAGCAACGAATGAAATTATTCTTCCCTTAAAAAGGAGAAATTCATTTCAGTTACAGGTTTAATGTGTAATTTTACATAAAATATCTAAATCTGCAGTTTATTTCCATACTTTTATAGGTATTTCCACATACTCAAAAGAATACAGGAAAAAACAGTAAAATATTATGGAAAAAGTGTGTAATTTTGCTGTTTTTTTACAGTGTACTGTCCATACCAATATCATCCAAACGCTTAATATTTTATATTTAGCTGTCACTGGCTGATTAAGATTACCTGCACAGAGCATTTGGGTTAACAGAGAACATAAATCAACTCTGCCCTAAACAGAACAATGCACAGTTTAAAATGTCACAAATCTAATACTTCTGATGATTTCAAAGAATAATTCTGATCAATTCTGATAGTGTGTTTACTTCTCTCTCAATACAAATGTGAATCCACAATGAGGACCTCCTGATGTGAAGAGGTAACAACACAGCATTAACAGAAAATTGATAATTTAGCATTTCCATATATGAACAGCCAAAATCCAGGGTTTAAATGGCGATGAATTTTTTCAGGGAACCTTTCCCTCCATCAAAGCTGCATAGAAACCGGTGATGGAGCCTCTAGATGATGCAGCTTTATTTCATCCTGTTCCTGTTGACAGTAGCGTACGTGTTTGCAGCCCGAGACTGTTGTTGCAGTTCCTTTCAAAACAAAACCCAAAGATTTGGTGTTAACATGCTCCTATCACTGCACACGTTCAGTGCTGGATGTCACACTTACATCTAACATACATGATGGATGCGAACATGGATTATGAATTTATTCCTCACAAAACATAATTGAGTGTTTTTTATTTAATTCAGGTGGATTCCTGGCCAAAAAGGTTGAATCTTTTTTAGCCAAATGGATAGAGGGCTGGGTAAAGGTAACTTTAAAAAATTGAAGGATACACAGATAAATCAGTCTAACACTGACTGAAGTCCTGCAACCTATGATAAGTAAACAAATAAATAAATAAGTAAATAAATAAATAAAAAGATAAATAAATAAATATGCTTTTTGAGTCCTGCAGAATGAGTTGGAAACAAAGTGATGGTCAGAAAGAGAAAGAAGAGACTGTGATGGTACACACTGTACCTGGTAGGTGTCTTGTTGGGATGTTTGAGCCCTGCTTCTTGATGGAAGATTTGCTGAATGATGAAGAATAAACATTAATAAAACATTCATCCAGTGTGTGAGGGAAATGCAGATACCCGCTCACTAAGCATGACTCTGGTTTATATGTATGTATGCGCACACTGGTGCTGCTTAAATGTATTGATCCACTTATAAAGAAGGGCCTATTTGGATGGTTAATTAATTTTTCTAGTTTCTTGTACATGTTTTTATTTACTTCTAACCCCTCTCTCTCTTTCTCTCTCGCTCTGGGGTCATGTTGGAGGTCAGCATGGGGTCGCACCCATGAGTGTAGCTGACAAATACTTGGTGCACCTAATGGGTTTGACAGGTATTAAGGGGACCCAGGAGAGGAGGGAGGTGTGGATTGGGGAATGCAGTCTTGTGAATTGCACTAAATAGTTGTGGCTATTGTAAATCAGAAATGGAAAAAGAGAATTTATGCTTGATCTGTATGTAACTAAAAGAAATGAGTAATACAAAAAAAGGGTTCTGCCAATACTGGAGTCCTGTGTTTGCTTTGGGTGTACATCTGAGTGGCCGCTGCCATCCTGTATGCAGTGCGGTGATACCCCTGGTTAACCGTTAAACCTGACAGCGTGCAACCTGACAACTTCAGTCAGAGGAAGATGTTTGTCTGACTGAGGCTGACATGTCCTTCTTACGTTTGGGGGGAGTTGGTCCATCTGAGCTTCCCTCCTTGGTGCGCCTGAACAGATAAATCATTCCCACCGCTGTCCCGATCACGTTCACGACGATGGCCAGCCCGACGAAAGTTGCATCCAGTTCAAAGCAATCCTCACATGCTAGAGGGCAAAGTTCACCAAAAGTCAGCTCAGTGACCGACACATGAGATAAAAGAAAAATGTGTTTACTTACTTTTTCCTTTTACGAAGAAAAAGTATTTCTTGTCATCATAACCAGAAGTCCTATCGAATATTTTGTATTCACAGCGGTATTTTAAATGCCGTTTATACTCAATCTGAAGTGTTTTGGAATTTTCAAAGATCGGCTCCTTTCCGTCATACAGGAACCAATTCCCTATGCCTGGACAGGTCAGCGTGACATTTTTCCTCCAGAACTGTACTCCTCCTCCTTCAAGCAAAAACACATGAAGATTTTTTTCATTGGACCAGTTGGAATTAAACATTTCCCACAGACTCCTTTATTAGTTCTCAGAGAAATAAGAAAACACTATAAGCTGAGCTGAGGTGGAAACCTGTGTGGTTTTAGTCTTTTCAAAGTTTTATTGTAGTAGCCCATCACTTTATATCAGGATAATTTCACATATTTAACTAAATGTTTCCATCAACAATATATAATAAATAAAATAGAAGAGTATAAACACACGTGCACTTTTCAAAAAACTTCTTAAACATTTAAACAGAATTTGCTGCACTTTTCATTTGATACATTTCAAGCTGTTGCTCTGTTATGGTCTCTGATTGTATCGTTATTGGGTTTTTGACACCTACACTGACCTCATCGTTTTCATTGTATTGCATAAAAGGGTAAACCATATTAACATTTTTGTATGAATGCAGGGAAATAAAACAAAAGACAAATCTTAAAAAGTAGCAGCAAGTAGGAAATAATGGAGCAGGAAAATGTCATTTAAAATCAAGTATAAAATTATGAAATATTATATAGAAAGAAAAGCAAAGCAATGAATCTTATTGAAATCCATTTCATTTTTACCTTTTTTGCTTTTCACAGTGGAAGCGAGCATGAGGAGGACGACGAGCGTGGCCTGAACACCCATTTCTTCACAAAACCTTCCTTTGTTTTTTAGCTTGGATCCAACTTATAAAGTTTCTCCCAGAAGATTTTAGTTTACCAAGCTTTCTGCTTAATGAGACTGAGGATTAAAACTCAACCCGGTGCATCTCCTTCTGCTGTCTCACTAACTCACACACACACTGAACCCCACAGGAAGTCAGTTTTTTTCCTCCCTTTTTTGAACCTCGAAATCAAACTGAAGCGTAGTTATTTACAGACTCCTGATTGCAGTTTGTTTATCATCATTATAAATGAAGCCATAATTCATAGAACATTATCGGTGCGGATGCAATTTAGATTGTAAGATTGTGTCTGTTTAGTCATGAAAAAGAAATTGACACTTTCAATTTTGAGGTTTTATATACCAGGCCATAGTAAGATCCGTAAGAGATTAATTAATACATGACATACAGTAATACTCCACATCAGTATGTATTTAATTAGTCAGAAGCAGTGTGTGAGAAGCAAATCAATCCCATCAACCAATGTCTTGTAAAACCAACTCCAGAAAGATTTGAAATAATTGTTCCCAGTGTGACGTTTTCATGTGGAGGAATTCTGGTCCTTTAAAACTAAACTTTTTACACTGTAATGAAATAATTCTGACTTTAATCACCTTGTCAAAACTGTAAATAATGCTTAGTTCATGTATATTTTCTGTATGAGTGTTTTTAACCACGTTTTCACCATCACATTAAAAAAAACTCAGCAAAGTAAAGTTCATCATTCCAAACTTTAATTGTCAAAAATTCCTCCACTGTATTTTGTTTAATGTTTTGATTTACTTCCATAAATTTACAGTTGGGTACGTGTGAGGCACACATGTACGATTTTACATCATTTTTCAGCAGGAAGAGGATCAAAAATTAGAACACAAAGACAGACATGCTTTCAAACTGAATACACATTTCATGGATTTAAAATGATGCTGGAAGATGAGAAGAGACGCATGCGGCATCCCAGGGAGATTTCATCCATCACTCGCTCGTTTGGACTGAAAACCATCTCATTCAGTGACGTAAAGCAGGAAGGCGCTGAAAGTGTTGTAGTGGCTGTTGTCGCAGAGGAAGCAGCCTTTGGACAAGCTCATGGACACTTTGTCTCCAGCTTTTAGGTGCAGGGCCACAACAATAGTCGCGCTGTCCTCTTGGTCGTTCCTGTTAAAGTCTCTGGCCCCGGCCACTGATTGGCCGTTCACCTGCAGCGTGCCGCACACAGCCAGCGTGTTGCCAGGGGAACCGGCGTCGCTGTAGACTGTGATGGCCAGGCTGTACACACCAGACTGGGGAACAGTGAAGATACCAGTGTCTGTGTTGTAGGCCCCACCATAGTTAATGAAGGCGTGTTTGTAGACGATGATGCTGTTGCTGCTGAAAGGGCCGAAACACCTGAAATTAGTCCCACTGAACAGGGAGACAGTGAAGGCAACTCTGCCGGCTGGAAAGGCAAAAAGGAAGACATCAGTTTAAATCTAAAATCTACATCTGGTTGTCCGCTTAGCGTGGCTGCATGGATGCATCACCCACCTTGGATAGTGTTCAGACTCCGGTTTGTTTTTTCATAGTCCCTCTCCAGGTCAGTCAGGGTTTTATCAAAGTGCGTCCTCAGCTTGTTCATCTCTCGCAGCATCAAGCAGCAGCCACAGGAGGACTGGTCTGTGGTGCAGGCTGAACACAGACACACATGATTAGATCAAATCTTTGGCACACATGCTGACTTTATGGTCCAAAGCTTCTCACCACTGCCTCCGTTGACGTCAGGATCTGGTGCAACTCGGCTGGGTCCTTCCCAGTCGAAACCAGTGTTAGCAGAAGCTGCATGCAGCAGACAAAGCAACACAACAACTGGAAGGCAAAGAAGAAAAAACACTTATAAGTTTGGAACTATATGACTGTGTGTTCGCAGACGTACCAAGTCTCACCTCTCATGCTGGCGCTGAATAAAAACAGCTTCAGAAGGAAGGAAGGAGTGATGGACTGATCACCTGAGGAAGAAGCATGGATTTATAGTTGTCTCTTGGCCCCTCCCTTGTTGTCCCTGAATTTTATTCCTCCTCATATAACAATGCCCCACCTTGTTTTGTTCTTTATTAATCCATCCACTCTGTTTGCCTTTACAACTGCAGGACTGGGGAGGCTTTGTTTTCATCAGCAGGCGCTCTCGCTTTCTAAAATCAGACACCTAGGCCTTTGTTGTCAACCCAGGTCGGGTATTATCTGTCATCTGGAAACATGTGCTGATGCCGTATCAGCAGTAGGCAGGGTGTGATGGAGTCAGTTCTTCCGTTTCTGATGTATAAGAAAATCACAGACAAGCTGGTTCAGACAGTCCCAATTTACCAGTTTTTTTTCCAGTGAGATTGACTGATTATTGGATTAATTTATGTGGAAATGAGAAAGGATGCATCCCGTTTAACACTGGAACTGTCTTCACACCTTCGCTTGGGGTGTGTGCCTAATTATACTCAAAATGGCCTCAAAAACATTTGTGTTATTATTTTTGCGAATGTAGTAGTTTTGCTGTTATAACACAATGCATTTGTTTTTCACTGTAGTGTAACTTTATATATTCTTAAGTCTTATTTGCATTGTAATATACCATCCGTTCTTGAATCTGCTGTTTATTGCCACAGCGTTTTCAGAGAATCAGTAACCCAATACAAATCCCGAGGTATTTAGGTTACACATCACATTTAGCTGTTTTCAGGAAAGATGTAATTGTGCTTGTTTATCCTCGGTGTTCATACTGAGCTGATGTTTATTAGCTGTAAAATCACCCGAACTTCAAGCTTCACTGAAAAGATTATAAACATACTGGAGGCAAATATGGTGTGAATACTATGATTGACCATTTTCCTTGTTCTATCCAAATGATATATCTGTAGAGTGACATTTTCTCATTGGTAGCACCTGGACTTCATAAACACACTGATCCAGCTTCTTCACATTGAGCACAACATGTTGATTGTGTAGGTTTTTGGTTGAATTGAAACACATAAAGCCAGTTGTTTGTTTAAAAATCAGATTTATTTAGTCTGAATGTTTCATAGATTTCATGAACAACTCATGCTTCATTATTTCAGTTGCTGCTGATCAACATTCACAGCCACAATATTGAACTCAAAGAAATATATAAGTTGTTATGGTTTGACAACACATTATAAAATAAATGAGATAAGATGATTAAGAAAAGCCTACTGACAGGGATGGAAACAGGGCTTAAAGAAGAACATGGAGAGTGAAAACAATCAAAACAATGAGGGGAACATTTCTGAGCTATGATCTTGTCAGTGTGAAGGGAATGTTGCTAAGCTAAGCTGCATTTTTTCCATTTTGGTCAGTGGAATACAGCAGGAAGCCGGTGAAAGTGTTATAGTGGTTGATGTCGTCGCAGACGGTGCATCCGTCAGGCAGAATGACGGTGACCTGGTCTCCAGCTTTCAGCTGCACGGCTGCAACAACAGTGTTGCTGTCTTCATTGTCCTGACCGGCTTTTTCAAAGAGTCCAGCCACAGTTTTGCCGTTAATCTGCAGGTCAGCGCAGGCGGACTGGTTTCTACCGGACAGACCGGGCCCGTAGATGGAGACGGCGAGGCTGTAGACACCAGCACGAGGAGCGGTGAAGATGCCAGTCTGCACATTGTAGCCATCTCCCAGGTTGATGAAGACATGCTTGTAAATGATGACTTTGTTTCTACTGAGAGGGTCGAAGCAGCTCAACGTCCTCTCATTGTTTAGAGCGACGGAGAAAGCACTGCGGCTGGCTGGAGAGAAGAAGTAACAGGTTAACAGAAACACTGGATCTGTGAAGGTTCTGCTCTTGGGTGACTTGCAAGTCGCTTACCTCTCAAATTGTTGAGACACGTCTGAGATTTCGTCAGCTGCTTGTTCAGTTCCTCAGCAGTTAAGTTAAAAAACTGCTCCATCCTCCTGACTTGTTTCTGCATGAGACAGCAGCCACATGACGACTGGCCAGCACTACACACTGCACACAAACAACACACACCCAAACAATTTAGTTAGATAGTGGGGGATATAGGAGGTGCTGAGAGAAAAGCCAGATTTTTGCCTACCTGGGCCTAGATTCGGCTCTGCACTCGGTATTGTCTGCACTGGCGAGTTCCATTGAAATTTCAATTCCTCACCCAAAGCTGCATGAAGCAGGCACAGCAGTAGAAGCGCTGGTAGAAAAAAACACAAATATATGAATAACAAACAGAAAATCATTACATCAATGCATTTGCTGCTCTTGACAAGGCCTATATGGAGACATTCGTAGGAAAATAAGAAGAGAAAAAGAGTCAAATTCTCATATTTCTGCTGCTACGTCTGATCTCCTACAGCTGAAAACTGATCTAAATCTGTTGTGTCTGACATTCCAGCTCTAACAATTTTCCCCCAAAAGATGATGCCTAAGTCCTGTCTCACCTCTCATGGTGAAACTGGCAAACATTAAAAATGCCTCGGAAGGATTGAAAAGGTGTATGCTGTTCACAAGAGACAAGACTTTATATTTATCTTCAAGCTCCTCCCATGTAAGATATCAGTTTATTTCACCTCCTGAAAACATTGCCCCTCCTACTTTCCTATGCTCTTCCCATCTACCTGTATATCTTTTTAAGTGAGGATGTATTTTTCCAGCACTAGGGGCTCTCATTTTCTAACATTCGCACATGAGCAGACACAAACGCATCAAGGCCTGGTGGATGATGCCCAGATATCATCTATCACCTCAGAGGAGGAGCACAATATAAGCCAACAATACACCTACAATACACCTACAATACACCTGCATTGCTGAGGTAATTTTGTGGCGGTTGTGCACTGTTGCATTCACCTGGTCTATGCTGCATAAAAACATATTTCCCCTTCTTCTTTGGTATTGTTTCTGTTTTGGTTTTAGCTATTTGTTGATTTATGTGTTTTGTCAGTTATTTTGCCCACGTTTTATGAATTGATTTAATATCCAGGTTTTTATTTTGTAGGGTCTGTTACTTCCTGTTCATCTGGTTTCTCTTGAGACTTGAGGCAATTAGCCAATGGACATTTTGCCTCTGTATGGCATAATAGCAGAACAGCAACCTACAAAACAAAGAGAAACCCTAAAGGATGATAAAGCCACAAGCAGCACTCAGGCTTTTGCAAGGCCACGTCCCCATGCGACCTCCCTCGCCTTCACACGCAGCCACGGATGTTGTCATTGCAGCTGCATGCAGGGTTTCCTCACCACCCCTGATGACACAGTAAAATCAGCCCTTTGGTGTTTCAACATGTAGATGGAGCCCCGGCCACTCCCTTTACCCTAGGAAGATTCTTTTGATAGATTTTCATGACAAGAATCTCATAATGATCCCACACAACTTTCAGGTCAATCGGACCAAATCCCTAGGAGTAGATGGTTTAAATGTGAAGCACAGAAATGCACAGAAAAGGGCATGTAGGACCAAAAATTGCTTTTTTCTCAAGATGATTAACTTCTTGTCAACTTTAGCCTATAGGTCCAAGAGACTTTTTTGCAGGTTGTTGCCATGTGCATGCAGGTAGTGAATTTCATCCACATGGGCAAATAGTGTTGGCGCTGGAAATTATGCAAATGTCTGACTTTTTGACAAGAAATGCTATTGTCACATGTAGAGGGCACCATCGCCACACCCTTTAACTTAGAAAAATTCTTTTGATAAATTTTCATCACAAGGGTCGGATGACTGATTCCAAACAAGTTTCAGCAATAGGACTTAATCCCTAGAACTAGATAGTTAAAATGTGAGGCACAAAATGAGCTCCAAAACTGGCATCTTTCCCAAGATGGCCAACTTCCTTTTGACTTTAAAGGGGAAGTTCAGTATTTTTCAACCTGCACCTATGTCGTAGCATACTATACGATCATTTACTCACCCAGACAGTTGTGGCGCAACTCGAACTCCATCAGAAAATATTTATATCCACACGCGATCAGCATATATCCATATAATGGGAGCGATCGGGATAAGTGCTGCTCGGCCTCTAAATAAGGCATTATCTGCCACAAAACTCCTTCATTTTACCGTTGTATTGTTAGCAAATGCTAGTCCGATCCCTTCGTAAGCTGGATGCAGCATGTACTTCCTTTGTTGTTGTCATTCCGGGGTCCTTTCAAGCATCTCGCGCTTACCTGCAAAGGCAATTACGTCAGTACCATGCGAAACGGTCCGCTACAATCTATTTTTACAACTTGGAAAAACACAAACACGGACCATGTTTCTATTCTCTTAGCAAATAGTGAACTGTCCTACAGTACAGAGTGATCTAGGACGGAATTCGCCTATGAGGGAAAAATAGGTACAGGTTGAAAAATACCGACCTTCCCCTTTAACCTATAGGTCCAAGAGACTATTTTGTAGGTCCTGACATGTTCAAGCAATGTACTGAATCTCATATTCACGGGCCATGTAGTAGTTTAGTTTAGTTTAGTTTAGTAGTAGGGCTTACTGAGTGATATTTTGCAGGGGGCACTAGAGAGCGATCCATCCAGCCATCAATTTTCTGGCGCTTATTCGGGCTCGGGTCGTGGGGCAGCAGCCTCAGCAGGGAAGCCCAGATTTCCCTCTCCCCAGCCACATCGGCCAGCTCATCTAGGGGGATGCAGAAGCGCTCCCAGGCCAGCCGAGAGATATAATCCCTCCAACGTGTTTTGGGCCTGCCCCGAGGCTTACTTCCAATAGGAAATGCACAGAGCACCTCCCCAGGGACCACTTGTACAAGGGTCCGGCACACCATACTCCCGAAGCACCCTCCACAGGAGTTCCTGGGGGACACGGTTGAACGCCTTCTCCACGTACACAAAACACATGAAAACTGCTTGGGCAAACTCTCATGCCCCCTCCAAGAGCCTTAAGAGGGTATAGAGCTGGTCCATTGCTCCACGGCCAAGACGAAAACCACACTGCTCCTCAGTATGAGACTCGACCATCCGACAGACCCTCCTCTCCAGGACCCCTAAATAGACCCCACAGGGAGGCTGAGGAGTGTGATCCCCCTGTAGTTGCAGCACACCCTTACCAGGGAGGCTGTCAGACAAGAAAAGCTCCACTGCATCCTGAGCTGTAAGAAACACCGGGCAGATCTCATGGTGGGGTTGAGGAGGTCTATAAAGTATTCCCTTCACCGACCCAGAACGTTCCGAGTCGACGTCAGCAGCCTCCCACCTCCACCAGACACAGTGTTCACGGAGCACTGCTTCCCCCCTCCTGAGCCACCAGATGGTGCATCAGAACCTTCTCAAAGTCGTGTGGAAGTCGTTTTCCATGGCCTCTCCAAACTCCTCCCAAGCCCGAGTTTTTGCCTCAGCAACCACCGAAGCCGCGCTCCGCTTAGCCTGCCGATACCTGTCAGCTGCCTCAGGAGTCCAACAGGCCAATAAGGCCTGATAGGACTCCTTCTTCAGCTTGACGGCATCCCTCAATGTAGGTGTCGACCAGGGAGTTCGTGGATTGCTGCCTTGATAAGCATCGACAACCTTACAGCCACAGCTTAGGCTGGCAATCTCAACAATGGAGGCGCAGAACAAAGCCCACTCGGACTCAATGTCCCCTGCCTCACTCAGGACATGGTTGAAGCTCTGCTGAAAGTGGAAATTGAAGCTCCTTCTGACATGGGACTGTGCAGAGATTCCCGGCAGACCCTCACTACACGTTTGGGCCTGCCAGGTCTGATCCTCCCCCACCATCTGAGCCAACTCACCACCAGGTGGTGATCAGTTGATAACTCCGTCCCTCTCTTCACCCGTGTGTCCCGGACATACAGCCGCAGATCTGACAATACAACAACCAAGTCGATCATGGAACTGTGGCCTAGAGTGTCCTGGTGCCAGGTGCACATATGGACACTCTTATTTCTGAACAAGGTGTTCCTTATGGACAATCCATGACGAGCACAGAAGTCAAACAACACAATACCATTCAGATTCAGATCAGGGGAGCCATTCCTCCAAATCACACCCCTCCAGGTCCCACTGTCATTGCCCAGGTGAGCATTGAAGTCCCCTAGCAGAACGAGGGACTCCCTGGAAGGAGTCCCCAGAGGGAGTCCTTTCCAGCGCTCCTTCCAAGGACCCCAAAAAGGGTGGGTACTCTGAACTGTCGTTCGGTGCATAGCCACTAACAACAGTCAGAACCCAAAGGCGGAGGGAGGCTACCCTCTTGTCCACCAGGGTAAACCCCGACACAGAGTCACCAAGCCGGGGGGCAACCAGTATACCCACACCCGCTTGGCACGTACGATGTCTGAATCTGTATTGATGAAAAAATGCCCTAACCTGATTAATTGTATCGCCATGAAAAATTTAGAAATGGTCAATCAGTATTTTGACAATTTCATGGTATTCAGTCACATAGATATTTAAACGTGGTCTGGTATGGTTGTTGGTCTGAGTATCTCAGAAACTGCTGGTATACTGGGATTTTCACACACAACGTTCTCTAGGGTTTACAGAGAAAGGTCTGAAGAAGATAAAATGTCCAGTGAGCAGACGTTGTCCCGTGAATGTTAGAGATCAGAGCAAAATGGACAGACTAGATGGACATTATTTTGTTTGTGGGATGTCATGACAATTCAAACAATTAAACATTAGCTCCATCTTCATGTGTGCACTCTACATCCACTGTGGCACTTTATGACTCACAACAGGACAAAAAAGATAAATAAATGAATAAATATTCTAAGTTCCTGGTATATGACACCACTGAATGTGGATAAACTATGGTGTATGTTGATCCAAAAAAGACATCAAGATAATAGTGACAAAATTCAGATTCTACCAAACTGTAACTGGTCTTGACCTTTTGGTATTGACCCCATGTGAGCGTGGTCGCCAAAACTCAGTCACATGACCACAGCATGTGGCCCACATGGTAATTGCTGCAATCCATGTACTGTAAAGGCAAGCTCCTCATATTTGGACCACATCTGGTCCATCTAAAATTACCTGCCAAAGATTAGCCCCGATTAGGGATGTAACGATTCACTCAAGCCATGATTCAATTTTATTCTCGATTTTAAGTTCGCGATTTTGATTGTTACGATTTTTTTCTAACAAAGTTAATCTATTTTATGGCCAAATTAATTGTCTTTTTCTTACATTTGCCTTTTATCACTTGTTTAAAACTGTGACCTTCTATTGCCTGTTTTACAAACAAAACTTAACACAGAAAAAATAATTATTATAGATATAGAAATTATCACAAATCTTTTCATGAACAAAACAAGTTTTACTTGTTTTGAATGTCATCTGCATTGATTGCATTCCATGCAAATTGATTTTCCTTTCTTCTACATCGATTTCCATTTAAACCAGTTTGAACTGATTTATAAATCGATTTTCAAAGCATTGTTACATCCCTAGCCCTAATTAGCCCAAACGTGTCTATCTGTTTAGTTGCAAAGTAAACAAACCTTTTTCAAAGTCAAAGTAAAGAAAAATCCACAAAGCATTTCTAACAATCATAAATCTAAGAAGTTTGAGTTGTTTTATAAAATCTCCTCTCCTGCACCTGTTTTGGGAATCTACCTTGCTCACATGTCCGTCCTTTTTTTCTCCAAACTGAGAGCCTGAACTAAATATTTCATACTGGAACTTGACTTAAAAGAAGCATCTCTGCTCAAAGTGTTGAGCTTGAGGCTACATTTCATAGCACAACACACAGCTCGTACGTGAGCTGTAATGTGATTAATGGCACCGGGATTGAATATGAACACATGATCAGGATCTGCTTTGTTTAGTTATTCTGCTGAAGCTCCATTATCAATTGATAAATATTGATTAACTTTTTAGCATGTTGTTGTAGAGATCGAAATAAAATGTCTCCACAGTGCTGCTTTTTATTCTTTAAATCCAAATTTATTTTTCCCTGTCATTTTACAGATCACATATTTCCACTACATAAAATCAGTGTGTGAAAAATTACCTCAATGAGATATAAAATGTACAATATTTTTCAGATTCACGGATAATATCATGAACAGTAACATTGAGAATTGATTTGTAATGGTTGAAAAGGTTTCAAACATGAGAAATCAATTTAAAGCGTAAGGACAGGGAGAATTCACAGAAGATCTCATAGATTAAATGCTACAGGTCATGTTTGCCACCAGCAGGATGACAGGTGTCACATGATCAGTCCGTAGCAAACAGCAGGAAACCAGTGAAAGTGTTATAGTGGCTGCTGTCATCACAGAGGAAACATCCGATGGGCAGGTTGACCGACACCTTGTCCCCGGCCTTCAGGTGTAAGGCCAGGGCGACAGTAGCACTGTCTTCTTGGTCTTGCATGTTTCTCTCGCTGGGTCCTGCCACCATCTGACCATTAACCAGCAGCCCGGCGCAGGCAGCCAGACTGTTGCCCGGAGAGGCGGCGTTGCTGTAGACGGTGAGGGCGAGGCTGTACGCGCCGGAGCGGGGAACAGTGAAGATGCCAGTGTTCACGTCGTAACCGTCTCCCAGGTTGATGAAGACATGCTTGTAGACGATAAGCCTGTCTTCGCCACGGAACGGACCGAAACAGGTCAAACTGTTGTTGTTAGTCAGAGCGACAGAGAAGGCACTGCGGCTGGCTGGAGACGGAGAGAAAAAGACAGAAAATCTGTAAAGTTACACTTTTAAAGTTGCACTATGTAACTTTCTAACCTTAAACCTCTGTGTTCCTGACTATCATGCATCTATTATCCATCTATCTGGAGCTGCCCAGCAGAATTCAGGTTGAGAAACCACACTGTACAACTTTTACTTCCAGGACGCAACATGATTTTGCAACTGAGTTTTGCTTTAAGCACCACATCACATGCTAACAATCAGATATCACATTAGCCGTTTCATTGCGCACAGTGGCTGACTCAGCAAAGAAACAAAAGAAGACAGTATTGGTGTAAGAGACTCAAATAAAGAGAGAATTTAAATTCAATTCAATTCAATTCAACTATTTGTATAGCGCCAATTCATAACAAAGTCATCTCAATGCCAGGGCTGGACTGGCCATAGGGCATACCGGGCACTTTCCCGGTGGGCCGATGGTGATTCTGAGCCGGGCCGGCACATTTTTAATTTTTTTTGGAAGTGGAGGAAGAGTTCCTACACATCTTAGTAATGTTATTAGTATTGGTGCACAAAACTAATAGATCGATCATTGGTGCATCAGCCATGATTGATTCTGGGCTGGACCAATTACAGCTGAGGGCCGCCCACCCGTTTTGGGCCGCTGCAGTCAATCAATCATACACGGTCACGAAGAGAGGTCCACAAGAACCCAAAAAACTGAAAGGAGGGGCAGAAAATTCGGGAGAAAAAGAGACAAGCGCTTCAGGCAGATGCTGCAAATTGCACTAAGATTACAAAAATGTTTGCTGGTGGCCGGCGAGGAGTTCCCTCTTCAGCATCTACATCCAAAGCAGTCCCAGTGGTCGGCAGTGGATGAGGGGAAGGGGGGGCAGGACGGAA
>JAVQJG010088301.1:0-10716 GCA_036024015.1 Craterocephalus amniculus | reverse complement strand
GCAAAAGAAATGTGCGGCCAGAGAGAAATGAACGGCCGAGCGCGCGCAGATGAGTGTGCGTGAGGCAGCCGCGGCGCATCCGGGAGGTGCAATGTGCGACGGTTTTGGCTCTTAAAATATACTTAATGATGCCGTTTCGAGTAAATTATGAACGCTACCCACTCAGGACACTTGCATGACTTCAGTTGTCACATCTTAAAGTTAAAAAAACCAAAAAAAAAAAAAACACAAGCCGTCCCCAAAGCTGTCGCACAAGTGCTATGTAAAAAAAAAAATCGTAGCACAGACGTTTTTTCTCATAGCACGTGCGACATATATGTCGCACTGTACAGTCCTGATGGTAACCAGCACCTCAGAAATGTTACCATTACTGTACATACTACCATTACATCCCATCAGTGTAGCTGATGAATGAGAGAAAACATGTGCATTCAGCAGACATTTAACATTTTTTTGCTCTTTCTTTTTCTGATGCATCTGTCAGTGACATCTGGAGTGCTTCATGTGTACATTCAGTCTGTTATCGATGTGTAGTAGAGACACAGATCATCCCAGTCGCCCAGCTTGCCACAACTGTCATGTTTGGCTGTGTGTCAGTAGAACTAATCGACCATGTCATCATTCAAACTCGCTTCCACTTTAAATCAAATTCCCTCACTTTGAACACTGTTAACAGAGCATGATCATGGACCATTTGTGCGAACGTGAGTCGCTATTAAACAGTTTTCCAGTTCAGCTGTATAAATGCAGTGTGGATGCGAATGTCCTGTTTACATCTACACTGACTGTCCTTGACACATATGATTAAGAAAGGCAGTGAAATTAGTTGCCTCGGTAGAAATAATGACATGAAGCCTGTGTTAAAACAGCAAGTTGTCTGCGCAATTTCTCTTTCTCCCACCGACACATCGTCTCCCTTCCTCTCCTTACTGTATTAGTCAGTGACCTCGCCAGTGGCTGGGCAGGCTCATCAGGGAAACAAAACAAAGCCATCTGGTTTCTCAGGCCCTGTTCTGCCCCCGCACTAAACAACAGACCAGGGGAAACTACCCTGTCCCGATCCCAGTCCTAGCACGGCCCTCTCCCAATGGATGCACCCCACTTGCCTCTGTCTGATAAATGGAGCTTTCTGAAAGCACACCTCTCTAACCTGAACCTCATATCTTGGTTCAGTTTTGCTACTTGCTACTTGTGACTCGTTCTGAAATATTACCCAAGGCGTGTTGGCAAACAAGACATCCTGATTAAGTAAACCACACTTACTCTTTCTTTTTGCCACACGTGTTTAGTATTAAACGTCAGTTGGCCTTGCAAACGCAAACTCTTGAGAACTAAGCTTTCAAGTTGCCACCGTCTCCGGATGAACAGCAGCTCCTTCCAGTCCCCGTCTGGTCCACCTCAATTTTCTGGCTGCTGTCTGCAGCACCACTTTTAGGGTCAGCTTGCTTCCTGAAATCATTTTGAAAGGAGATTGTAAATATAAAGAATCAAACAGGTTTTCTGTGATCAAAACACTCCATGTTTTTAAGCAGATGTGTTTCCTTTAGTGGTTTTGGCTGCGATTAATGTGTAGGAGGAATGGGAACAAATGGAACAACTCCCTACTGGTGCTTCTGTTTCCAGTTAAGAGACATTGCTTTTGATATCAGTTAGGAGGTGATATTTTTGAGCTTTTACTTCAAATCTGCTCTTTAATTTTAAAAAGATGATTTAAAAAAAAAATCTTTGATTGTTTCCACCCGTTCACAGGCTTCCCCACATCTGATCCATTTTCAACAAACTAGTAAATGTCACCTTAAAGACACACTCTGTAACTTTAAATCATAAAACTACTTTAAGGATAAAGCAGGTATCTTCCAAAAGACATAGTTAATTCTGATGGTGAAAGGATAAAAATTGATGATCAGTGTATTAAAGAAATTGACAGACTTTCTGATATTTGTCAATTGTGACAATCTGGCTGGTGCTCCAAGAAAAACAAAGAAAAGGTCAACAAGTTGAGAACAAATCCATTTAGATGCAGTCTAAATCAATTTAGCTATAATCTGAATCATTTTAATCCAGTTCCATTTATTGCCATTCCTCCTACACATTAATTGCAGCCAAAACCAGTAAAAGAAACACATCTACGTGAAAACATGATCACAGAAAAACCTGTTTGATTCTCTATATTTATAATCTCCTTTCCAAATGATTTTAAGAAGCGAGCTGACCCTGAATGTTGTGCTGCAGACAGCAGCCAGAAAATTGAGGTGGAACAACTAGTTCCTTTGACATCTGCATTTGTTTTAATGAGGTTCGTTCTGCATGTTGTCAAAGACACAACTGCTGAAAATCAGTCGCATTATCAGACAGTTTTATTAATCATGTCGCTTGAAAAAGGTGGCAAATGCTTAGTTTGGTGTGAGGCTCCAGGTGTCATCAGGCTTTATTTAAAATTCTGTTGTTTATTTGCACAGATAACATCCTGGATGACAAGCCAGAGGGGAAGAGCTCAGTAGACAAAGAAGAGCAACCTACAGATGAAATTCCAAAGAGGATGAAGAAGTCTGACAGCACGATTCAGAGCAAAGGAAAGGTACAAACCTCAGCTATTGAGTTTTTTAATACATTTAAGAGTATAATATTTTGTTTGTTTGTGATTTGTAAGAGTGTGATATGAATCAAAACCTGGGGTGTGGATCCCACATTGTCTGTGAATTTCTGTTTTCTACTCATCTACCTGCACCTGTAGGTGTTTGACATGGAGCTGGGTGAGGAGTTTTACCTTCCTCAAAACAAGAAAGAGAGCAGACAGATTGCCCAGGAGCTATCTGACCTCGTCATCTACTGCCAGGCTGTGAAATTTCCTGGTAGGAAATGTTTTATCTGCCCAATGCTCTATAAAATGATTCCTCTCTCCTTTTCAGTTTCCTGTGAGAACAATAAAATTCTTAGTTTTACTGCACATGCCTTGTCTTTCAGTATTTCCTCCTCCTTTTTCCAGTAAACTGATTTATCTTAACATTGATGTTAAAATTCTCATCTTTTACCATCAAGATGATATCAGTTAAATTTTTTTTCCTGTCTTGACCCACTCTAATCCACTCTCATGTTCCAATGAAAAGGTCAGACTTTTCCCCATGTTCTCTACTTTTCCCTCCCTCCCCCCATTATGGGACATTCAATATCCATGTGTTACACTTAATTTCTGTCCCCCACAGGACACCCACTAAGACATGACTCCTCCTCTCCCCATGGGAAAGATATGGTTACGTACTTCTGCTTTCATTCTCCAAACACCACAACAACGCAGTTGTTTTTAATGAATCGTAAGAAGATGTTCGGGAGGGATGTGAGACCTTTTTCACATGTCCCCCCCAGCTTGCACCCTCCTTTAAACTATAGAGTTTAATTCCAGAAACTTGAGAACACTCACTTCATCAGTTCAAAATGCTTGAGTTTGCTTTCTTTAAGCATACATAACCTCTCTCATATCGTCTGTCTTCATTCCTCACCACCGTTTATCTCAAATATTTCTTTTTGTCCCTTAAATATCCACCCCTTATCAGCTCTTCACTCCCTCAAGTATCCTCTTTTCTGTTTGTCTCCTCTTCTTTCTAAATGACATATGCCCTTATAAACCCGCCTGTGTTTCCACTGGTATTTTATTTGTTTACAATTTCCAGAGACTCCGATCTGAGAAAGAGGAAGCAGGGCAGTTGGCCCAGCTCAGACAGGCAGAACGCAGGTTGCTGTAAAGATGTTGTCTGGAGGGTTTGCAGGAGGTTGTGTTACTCGTAAAAAAAAAATATTAAAAAAATGCACAAACGTTAAAGTTCTCAAGCAATATTTCTCTTCACAAATATTTCAAGGAGATTTATTTCCAGATAGGAAACGGTTAAAGATTTTAAACTGTCAAATGTGTTACGAGGAACACTTCATGATTGGAGGATGATTAACTGCCATATTTTCTCTGTGCATGTGCAGAAAGACTCTTCTTTTTCACAGGAAATTCAACAAAATCTACTTAGACTTAGCGTCTTTAAAACTAATTATGCGTGGGAAAGAGATTAACTTGGAGAAACGTCTCTCTTTTTTAAAAAAAAGACATGCAGGCATTGTCGTGTCCATATTCTGTCCATTTATTGTTAATGGCCATTTGCTTCTGTCTGCTTGTGTTGTGTGGGAACACAGGCCTTTCTACATTGTCTCCAGCCAGCTCTGGTCGAGGGAAGGACCGGGGAAAGAGCAGGAAGTCCATATTTGGCACAGCTCCTTCTCGCTGCAGCACCACAGGGGAGGTCATGACCCAGAACCGCACTCCTGGGAAAGGTAAAAGTGTATATTTGTTTCAGAGGCATAGGGAAGTGGAAATTTGTGGGAAATGGAGTATTTCTGACAGGGTCGTAAACAATCGAACTCTTTGCTTCTGCAGTAATATTTGTGGGAACTCAGAGGACCACATCCTTCCAGATAAGAAGCTGATAGGTATTTAGAGCCTTTAAAAGTGTATTTGTGTCCATCGTTTAGGCGGCTCTGAGCGGCTCAGCTGGGAGGAGCAGCAGACATCACCCATCCTCAACCCCCCCACGTCACTCAGTGCCATCATCCGCACTCCAAAGTGCTACCACATCTCCTCCGTCAACGAGAACGCGGCCAAGAGGTTGTGTCGACGCTATTCTCAGAAGCTGATCCAGCACACCATGTGCCAGCTACTCAGAACCTACCCCGCCGCCACGCGGATCGACTCCACAAACCCCAACCCTCTGCTTTTCTGGCTGCATGGAATCCAGCTGGTGGCTCTTAATTATCAGACTGATGGTGAGGATGATGTGCTGCGACGCTGAGTGGGAAACCTGGCTTTCAGAAGTAGTCATGGTTTTATTTATTTATGTTAATATATAATCTCAAATATGCATCATCTTTTTTTATCATCCGCTTTTCTCTAAAAATAATTGAAATTTCCTTTCTTACTCATTGTCTCTGTCTCTTTGGTTTTCTTCAGTTTCCTCTCCATCCACAGTAATTGCCTCTTGTCAGTATTAGTTATTAAAACTTTGTCAAACATACTGTATTCCCTCTATCTTGCTCTCATTCTCTACTTTGCCTTCATTGCACCAATGATGTGTGCAGAAGAAGTATACAGGCTCCCAGATATGCATGTTTTATTTGTGAAAGACTATTTGTTGATCAACACCAAGTGGTTTAAGTGGATTAAACGGGCAATATGCCTGCAGCTTGTACTAGCACTACACAAAGTCATCCGTTGCCTTTAAATCCTCTAATAGTAAAGCTTTTTTGGAGCTTTCCCGCATATCTGTCTTGTAGTTTTTCAAATGTTCTTGTTAATATTCAACTCAGTCTCCCGCTCCTCTTTCCTCCAGACCTGCCCATGCAGTTGAATACAGCACTGTTTGAGGCCAATGGAGGCTGTGGCTATGTCCTGAAGCCCGCAGTGCTTTGGGACCGTAGCTGTCCACTTTATCAGCAGTTCTGTCCGACGGAGAGGGATCTGGAGAAAATGAGCCCTGCCATCTATTCCCTCACTGTGAGTTAAAGTGACAAACGAAGCGTAATGGAGCATCAGTCAGCATGAAGGCTTCACCTCTCTAACAGCCTGTTTCACCTCCCACAGCTACTGCTTCAGTGGTGGGATGAAGTAGTTGCAGGGCCTCATGTTCGTCTAGGTTGTTTTGTTTTTAAATGCTTAAAAATTTTCAGTTCATTGCTTCTGTTCTTTTTGTCAGGCTTTTAGAAGCACAAATAAAACCTGTGTGTTTCTGTGGGCCTGACAAAAAGGTACAAAAAGAAGGTGTAAACTTTTTTGGCAGGTCAGAGCGACTTCTTTTGGCTTCTCGTTCAGACATATGTTTTCATCTGATGAACAAAAGATAAGCCTGATTTAGTAATCGGGAAAATATGCAGCCCAGCTCGCTTTGTTCATTCAGAGCGGGATCATTGGTGCTCATTCATGACATCACACCTCGTCTTTTCCTCTTAGATCGTGTCTGGTCAGAACGTTTGTCCGGGTAACAGCTCTGGCAGCCCCTGCATCGAGGTGGACGTCCTGGGCATGCCCATCGACAGCTGCCACTTCCGCACCAAACCCATCCACCGCAACACCCTCAACCCCATGTGGAGCGAACACTTTCAGTTCACTGTGCATTTCGAAGAGATGTGTTTCCTGCGGTTTGCCGTGGTGGAGAACAACAGTTCTCAGACAACCGCTCAGAGAACCCTGCCTCTGAAAGCGCTCAAACCAGGTATGAGTTGCACTCAGATCTGTAGGAGAGAATGCTGAAAAAGTCATTTGCAGGATATTATTATTAGAAAATATGTTGTTGTGTTTCAGGTTACAGACACGTTCAGCTGAGGACGCAGCACAACGAGCCTCTTGAAGTGTCCAGCTTATTTATTTACAGCCGCAGAACAGAGGACGGTCCCACAGGGGGCGCTACTCCCTCATCTTTGGTAAGACCCGTGCAGGTCTGCTGCTGAGATAGCAAAGCTACAAACAAGGTTTGATCGGTTAAGTGCACTTGTAAAACTTCAAAGCCTCAGTAATGACACACACTCATTAAAATTTAAAATGTGATGGACTGCGATCCAAGAATGTTCAAAGAAATCCTGCTGGCACAGTCAGCAACATCCAGATTTGCTTTGGTGTTGCTTTATCATGCTTTTGAGGAGAGTGTAGGAGACCTAGAGATTAAACCGAAATGTCATGCGATGGTGTTTCATAATAACCCGCTGCTTCTTCCACACAGATGTTCAGCTCAGAGGAGAAACACGCTTCCCAGCAACACAGGGTAACAGTGCACTCAGCTCCTGGTCCTGAGCCCTTCACCGTTTTTTGTGTGACGGAGCAGACCACAGCAAAACAACTGCTGGACATGGTTCGTGCTTCAGAAATAAATGTAGCTGCAGCCCAAGTGGTAGAAAGTCTAACTTGCATTTGACATATGATTGTGTTTTTGTTACATAATAGGTAGTTGCATCATCAGGAAGCACATCAGAGTACTTCCTGTGTGAGGAGAAGTTTCCCTTGTTGAAGGAGCGCAGTGAGGTGAAGCGTTGTGCTCAGTATCGATTTCTGGCACCTGAGGAGGAGGTGGTCAGGCTGGTCTGCAGCTGGAATGCAGATGAAGGATATGTGGGGCGGATCTGTCTCAAAACAAGAGAGGAGGTACAAATAGAAAAAGCACATGTTCCTAATTATCCTTCGACTAAGCCGATACTGGGATGAGAAGTATTCACTACATGCTCTTTGAGTTCTATGATATAGAGTGTGGCTCCCTCTTGTGGTTGCTTCATACATGTGAGCATTGCATATGTTCACCCCCTGCTACTGTGGTTGTGTCATTGCAGAATTTAAATGAGAAAATCCCGGTGCTGGAGAGAGAGGAGGACACGACTGTGGGGGGAAAAGAAGGAGGAGGAGGGGAGGATGATATGTTCTTTGTTCAGGTCCATGAAGTTTCACCAGAACAGCCTCACACTGTGATCAAGGCCCCACGATACAGCACTGCTCAGGACATCATACAACAGGTGAGTCAGAAAAATGAGAAATTCAGCTAAAAAAGTATCTGGTGTAGAAGAAACTGTATGCTTCTTATGTTTATCTTTCTGCTTTGTGTTATTCTGTTTTGGCCAGACACTATCAAAGGCAAAGTACTCCTACAGTATTCTGTCTAACCCCAATCCCTGTGACTACGTCCTGGTGGAGGAAGTGGCCAAGGACGCTGGTTCAAAGAAGTCCTCCACCACCAAGCCCCTTCAGAGAGTCCTGCTGGACCACGAGTGTGTCTACCAAGCTCAGAACCGCTGGCGGGGCGGGGGGAGGTTCATTCTTAAACTCAAAGAGCAGGTAGCTCTAATAGTGATAACTGGTTTCCAATGTTAGAGGCTTTCATTTTATTTTGATGCTTTTTTTGTCGTTGCTTTTTTCTGCTTTCCCAGTGCTGTAGTTTTGTGAGACAAAATGTTTAGAAGGACTTAAAATTGCATCACAAAGTGGGACTGAATCCTTGCTCTATCTGCTTGTGGTAACATGCTGTTCTTGCTCAATACTCCATCCTGCTCACTGTGGCCATCATGGCACGGCCTTCATCTCTAACCAGCTGCTGCTACCTTTGTGAACAACACTTTGCATGTCCTCTGATTTTCCTTGTTATTGTGATTATTTGTGTGTTGCTAATGGCTTCATAATACATGTTTAATATGTGTCTGTGTTTTATTTAATCATCATTTTGTTGCTTTTAGCTGTTTTGCAAATAAAGAGCTTAACTGATTTATAGTTCTGTTCAGTGTGATTCTGTCAATTTGATGTAAAAAAAGATTGTGTCATAATAGAAAACAAAAAGGACAGAAGATCACACATGACAAAAATCATCAATCTTTTCAGCTTATGTCTTTAATTAGCCAGAAGCAGAATCTACTAAAATACAATTCTCATGAATTAAATGTAGTAGCCTAACATGTATCCATTTCCGCTTTCAGGTGGTGCGGGAGGACAAAAAGAAGGTCATTTCCTTCGCCAGTGAACTCAAGAAACTGACCAGTCGCAGCCGCAGCATGACGACTGGCATTGGAGGAGATGGCCCTGCTCACAGTAAGGACGAGCGAGCTGCATGCTGTGTGGCTCTGACAGAGCTCCAGGAGTGAGGCTCACACTTTGCCTGCTGTCTGTGCATGGAAAAGCAACAGAGGTACCGTATGCCATCTCTAACTTCTAACATTAAAATGAAAGAAGTAGTAAATAGCTGTGAATTGTATGCAACATTTCCTCTTTAAATCTTAGTCAAATGTAATTCAGAATGGTTAAGCCAAAAGAATATCCCATCATCCTTGAAAGATTTCCTTAAATGTACCATATTTCTGCATAAAATAAATTCCTTAAGGGTTATTAACTAGAAAATTAAATATGGAGCACCCAATAATAAGAAGAACCAAATGAAATAAACATATTGCACGAGGTCATGTATTTATTGAGAAATATGATCCAGTATCTCATTATATGTAGCAGTTTTTTTGGAGGAGCAATCCCTGCCCCTTTGCGGTCTTATCATGCACAATGTAAAAGAAATCTATTCGTAGGTACATGTATGTATTGCATGATCAGTGGGACTAGAAAACTGCTGTAGGACCAGCATGCTCGAATGTTGCCCCATCTACTACAGTACTGACTTTTAATAAAGAGTTGCATTTCTAATCTAATCTCATTTTCCGAAAGAATGTCAGCGGTCAGAAAATGAGTCCATGTGATAGCAGAACCTTCATGGACAACGAGCAGTAACGCTGATAAAGGAGGAAAACCTTTTAACATATAGAAAAGGACTTTGAAGTGGCTCGGTCCTAATTACAGACTGCTACAAAGGAGAGTCTTATTAGACTAAGTGGTAATAGGAACCTTCTGACAGCTGGAACATGGGGCTGTCATCAGCACCTTCAAGTTTCAATTAAAAGAGGTAGAACAGTCCAGAAGAGGCAAACTCATCTGACAAATGTGACAAATGAAATGATGTAAAGATCAGAAGCCTGTCAACTCCATGGAGTATATCATGACTTGAAATTGTGGAAATGTCTGCAATTTCTTCAAAGTCTGTCTTCACGATTCTGTCTGTACACCCTAACATTTAAAAACCAGAAGTATTTCCCTTTCTAGAGATTCAATTGCAACGAGATATCTGTCAGGGCTGTGCTAAATTCTTTAAACGCAGACTTTCTTACCTGCTAATATGAAGATGAAACGGTTTTCTCTGCAGGGTATCTGTCTGCAGCCGCAGGTCTGAAGGCATGGGTCACACAGAGCAGGGTGGGGGCTGGAACTTTCCTACAAGCCTCCTCTTCATCATCCTCCTCCCCTTCCTCCTACTGTAGGGGAGAACTCCTACCTGTTCACTTTCCCACCTCTTCTCTAACCCCCCCAGCCTGGAAGCTTCACCTCCTCAGGAACTGGAAAGTCCACAAATGAGATCCAGGATGAGAGACCCGCGGTGACTACTTCTGAACTTGGAGGATTGCCCTTTTCTACAAGAAGTGAAGGTCTGAGGAATTGTGGACTTGAGAGATGGGCTCTTCTCAACTTCTTAAGGGGGTTTGGTCCTGCTTTGTGCTAGTTGAACAAGTGGAAGACACGTGTCGGTCAGAAGGTTGGGTGTTCAGCACCTTGGCTTGGTTGAATGATAATCAGGAGTTTGGGAATCCCACCCAGCATCAGCAGTGATGTCATCTAGACATGTACTTCCAGCTGCTCCTGGTTTGTTTTTATTGTGGCTCCAAAGAGAGTATGGGGTAGCAGGGGCAGCTGTTGTAAATGAAGTCATCAGGGACATTAAATAGCACTAAAATATTCCTTCTGTTATTGAAGAATAAGGAATTAAAACTATTTCCCCTAGTTTGAGTTTGTTTTGATGTGCCAGTGTTATAAGATTATTTTTACACCATACATACATATATGTATATGTATATGCATATATATATAATGTAATATATATATATATATGTATATGTATATATATATGTATATGTATATGTATAGTTTCAAGTAGGCTAGCAAGAGGCACCACCTTCAAAATGAAAAAGAGTAGCCTAATGAGAAATCAATGCGTATTTCTCTCTTTATATATCTTATTTTAGATTAATCATAAGAGCAGATATTAAATGAACTTCAGTCCTTCCGGTGGGAAGCGGTTTTGACCATTTTACAGCAGCGACAGGCCGTTCACAGAAAGG
>JAVQJG010088291.1:0-18860 GCA_036024015.1 Craterocephalus amniculus | reverse complement strand
ACTATTACACAGTAGATGACCACCGTCACTGTGCGTATTGTTGCATCCGGTCCAGATGTTTGACCCCTTGTGGAGGTGATGTTACCTGATAAGATAAATAAAGGTCGGTACATTATTCTAAATTACGCACTGAGAGAACAGATCATTTACATTTTCTATTAGTCTGACACCCACTTCATAGATGGTGCAGTTACAAACTCTTTACATAGAATAATATATCAGGTAATGCCTTGATTGGCATAGAAGAAAAAATATATTTATTATGCGTATTCAAAAAGTCTTACCAGTTCCCATCATCCTTGTTGCAAGAGTAGATCTTTATTCCAAGCTGATATCTGTCTGGTCCTGCTTGATCCATTTATGGCAACTCCTCCTTTGCATGTAGCCAGTAACAGTGCAGAAATGTACAGGAAGCATAAAAAAATAAAAGCACATTAGAATTCTGATGCAGTTTTGCAGTGTCTGAGGTATGGAATTGGTTCCTAATGCTGTCCAAATCTGGATACGTATGGGGGGAAAAGGAGAATGCTTACAGGCAAATGTCTGCATTCTGTTTTTCCAAGAAACTGTAATAGTTAAAGATTCCAATTTTATGTTACAGCCATTGTTATCTTACTTCTTGAAACCTGAACCACACACAAAAAAACCTGTGATCAAGACCTGAAGTAAGCTTCCTCCCAGGGATATTGTCGTGGAAATTCAACTGGTGAAAAGTAAGACTCTCAGCCAGACTGCGCCCTAAAGCTTTTTTGCATATGCACGCTCATGCATCTGGAGAGGCCTCAGCTGGAAAAGGAAGTCAGCACAGTGAGAGGTTTTACGACCTCTTGGAGCAGAGCAGAACACTGCAATATAAGGAAATGTTAAGTATACAAACTGCACTTAGCAATATCCTGCTGGAATGGAATGCAAACATCCTTGGCACAGGGATCCAAACAGTCTAGGACATAATAAATGAGCATAATAAAGAGTATTTATACAAAAACTCCATCACAGCAGCAGCTTGCATACAGCAGCTATTGGTGAATGGTTAGATGAAAAACATTTTGCAATTGCAGCCCAATTTAAATCAAAATGTGCTGTATTAGTGCAAACCATCTGTAATCTTTTGGAGAATGATCAATCATGAATAAAGCCAACTCCACTTTATTTATATACAGCAGCTCTTTTAAACCAAGAGTTGACCAAAGTGCTTTATGCCAAATAAAACAATGAAATAATAAGAACAGTAAGAAGTAGACACGTATAAAACATGTGACAAACAATAAAAACAAATAAAATACAAAAAGAGAAAATCACAAAAACCAACACCGTAAAGTTAAATGCCAAAGAAGTAGTTGTGTTTTAAGCAGTGATATAAAAACAGGAAGTGAGGAGGCCTCCTGAATGGAGTCAAATTCACTTAACTGTTCTCTTCACATATGAAAAATTTCTCATCTGAAGTTTCAAAAGTGCGCCACTGATCTCACTTCAGCCGACCACACACAGCCCAAAAACCTTTAAGTGGGAGGATTTTACGTGACGTTACACATGCATCTAGGGATTAAGAAGCAAATCACCAGACAAAGAAGAACAGAAGAAGAAATCATGGATGCTTGATTTAGTGAGACAATTTGAAGGAGAGTTAGATCTATCCACAGCAGTATGCACTGAATAAGTGTGTAAACTGATGAAACGAACATGCATTGCTGATAACGCGCATTTATTTTGTCATCATTTATTTTTAAGCTTCAGCTTCTGACCACATAACTGCACACATAGTGATATTTTAAAAGGGTATTATATGTTGCAAAATGTACTTTTCCTTTGTAATTCTCCTCTGGGATACATAAAATATATTTAATTTAATTTCAGCTATTTTAATTGCTCACTCAACCTTGTATTGTGGACTATGTCGGAGGCAACTATTGAAGTTTAATCAGACTGCTGCCTTAACTTGCACACCTATGTGCTTAAAGAAAAAAAAAATTCCCAGCCTGCCCTCTAAAAGTGTTAAGCACACAGAAATCTGAATTTGGTAAAAGATGGCCATCCATAAACACACATGCACATAATCCGTGGTGGAAGTTAAAATAGATTGACATGATCAGATTTTGAATATTGCAGTACATTTCTTTATCTACATCACAGGAACTTGCTTTAGAAGTCACACCTTCACAACTTGAGTGATAAATAACTATCTCACACATCGCA
This sequence comes from Craterocephalus amniculus, assembly GCA_036024015.1. Classification (NCBI taxonomy): domain Eukaryota; kingdom Metazoa; phylum Chordata; class Actinopteri; order Atheriniformes; family Atherinidae; genus Craterocephalus; species Craterocephalus amniculus. The sequence goes on along the minus strand of JAVQJG010088291.1, from coordinate 16,667 downwards.
TATGTTAACCAAGAAATGAAACCACCACTATGGTTTTAAGATTTTAATGCTGATTTCTTAGAAATGCATCAAACATTAGAACAGTGTGACAATGCTGGTATGTTTGTTCCAACATGTTAGTTGTAAGCAATGGTCTGATCGATCCAGCCACGCAGGTAGGACACACGGGCGTACACAGCAGGGGCGTACACGTTGCAGTTTGAGGTACCCCAAGAAACAATACCCATAAGGGACCACACGCCACTCCTCTCACATACCAGAGGGCCGCCAGAGTCACCCTTAAATGAAAAAAAAAATTGTTTTGTAAATGATGTTGCATCCGTTTCCTGATTTCACTTGGCAATGATGAATGCAATGTCCCTGCTAAACTGTGCAGCTCTGTGCAGAATGTCTCCTAATGCTTATTGATTTCCGTGCATTGAATGAAATGTTACCTGGCAAGAGGACACTCCAGAAGCACCAGCACAGATCATGGCATCAGTGATTCTGCTATAACCCCAGTAACTCCTGCACTGCTCAGGACTGAGCAGAGGCAGGGCAGTCTGCTGGAGGAAGCGAGGGCTCGCTGTGAACAGAGAAGAGATGAGTCAGATATGCAACTGTGTGATTTCTTTCGCTGTAGACGTGCAAATACACATGCACATTGATACTTGTAAGTATATGATGTGTGAGATATGAAGTTGCTGACTCACAGGTTGTTCCGGTCCTACCCCAACCAGTGGTGACACATGTGGTTCCGGAGGGGATGCTAGTGCTGGAGGTGGCCAGGCAAACTGGAGACACACGGGATGTCAGCTGTGCTGGGGAGGACAGCTTCAGGAGGGTGATGTCATTGTTAAAGGTGTTGGAGTTGTAAGAAGGGTGTGTGATGGCCTGGATGGAGGATTAGGAAAAATTAGACACAGATGTCTTTTTGAAACACACACAAGAGCTTACATTTTATAAATTATCCTTTGGGTTTTGTGACGTCTTTCGTTACCTTTGCAATATTCATGACCTGAATTGGCTCGCTGTTGTACTGACGATCATGCTCCCCCAAGATAACAAAGTGGCTTCTTGGACTGGAGAAAAAAAATATTAGGCCTGCTTCCCCTTTACTGTTTAGAGTTTTTAGTTTAGTGGCACACCAAGTCACTTACGACACACGGCAGTGAGCGGCGGTTACCACCCAGTACTGATTGACCAAGGATCCCCCACAGAAGTGGAATCCTGTGCCATCCTTAGATAGGAATAAAACAAAACCTGAATGGCTGAGGTATTTGTGGCTGAAGTAACAGTGCAGTGGGTGCAGAGAATAAATAACTCACCTGAAGTGAAACCTGCCAAGGCCATGATCCAGACACAGCATTCTCCCCATTAACAATCTTGTTGTATCCACTCACCTGGGGTCTAATAGAAGGCACTCCACACCCTAGGGCCCAATGACACAATGCAAGATCATTTTTTGTTTGAAAATGTGAAAGATTTGCGAAGGGACTGTCAGATTTCTGTACATAGAGCTTAGAGTCATTAGGAAATGCAGCTTATTATACACTGGAAATAAAACCCACAATTTCTACTACACTTGTTGATAGTTCAGGCAAAGTGTTGTATGCACGTAAAGCGCCAATCACTCACCCAGTGTAGAGGCCACAAGGGTAAAACAACTAAAGAGCAAGAACATAGCTGTGACTTGGCCGCAATTCACGTCCCTGTGTCTCATCTGTGTGCAACTCTCTCTTTTATAGTTTTAGTTGATATGTTTGACCCTGAGTTCAGTGTGTTGCGCAACACACACCCGACCCAATTCACCTGCTCCAGCTTGAGAAGAGGCCATCTGATGAAAAGTCTTGTATCTCTGACTATTTCTGACTAAACAACTTTTCTGAAAACAAATAATTGCATCACCATTTAATTTCAGAGAAACAGCAACATGTGCTTCCTTTTGCATATCATCAGAAAGTTAATCTGGCACTCACCAAACCTCATTTATATGAAGTTAAAAATTCTGACTAACTATTTGCTTGACTTTAACCAAACTGATTACCTCAGACCTTTTTCTCACACATTAGTCAAGATGACACATTTCGAGAAACAAGTTAATATACCGGGAACAGACAGAGCAAAACTTTTCTGTTTTGTTCACAGGAATTAAGTTATGTTGCAAATTCCAAGAAGCACAATCTGAGTCGCACACTGTGAACACTTTTTATTCATTAATAGTGATCCACTGAATTAGTCATGTAACATGAAGAACCATAAATGACAAGAGGCATACTGAACTTCAGAATCTGGTAGGAGACTTTATTTGATTTGTACAAACTATTAATTTTAAAGAAATCATGCGGATCACAAGTAGTCATCATATGTGACAAGATGTTGATGTTTGACTGCTTAGATTGGTTAATTTTAACACAAAACTGAAGCAGAAATGAATCTGTATTTGAATGGATTTTCCTCTTTGTAAGAGAATAGCATAGAGACAGTCAGTAAATGTGTTTATTCTTCATTTAGTTACACATGTGATGCGATGTAGAAGATCAAGATGTATTCAGTCGACCTCCTCAATAGTTGGGCCGGAAGAGGAGCCAGCTCCAGCCCCACCTGGGAAGCCTCCTGGCATTCCTCCTGGCATCCCTCCTGGCATCCCTCCTGGCATGCCCCCCTGGTATAGCTTGGAGATGATGGGGTTGCAAACCTTCTCTAGTTCCTTCTGCTGGTGCTCATATTCCTCTTTCTCTGCCATCTGAGCAAAAGAAAGAGTGTAAATTTCATTGTGACAGAGGATCTTTTTTTTTTAAATGCCTTTTTAAAAACAATGTTAGAGGGAAGTGAAAAATAGTTTCTTACTATACACAACCTCTGAACTTCTGCTTTCTCAGTTTCTGCCGAAGAGAAGACTAACAGCTCAGGTCAGCAGAGTTTTTTTTACCTGATTTTTGTCCAGCCAGGCAATCACTTCGTTGCACTTATCGACAATGGTCTTTTTGTCCTCGGGACTGATCTTGTCCTGCAACTTTTCATCCTCTACTGTGCTCTTCATATTGAAGGCCAGAGACTCGAGCGAGTTCTTGGCTGTGATTTTGTCTTTCTGGGCCTCATCCTCAGACCTGAACTGCTCTGCCTCCTGCACCATGCGCTCGATGTCCTCCTTACTCAGACGCCCTATTGAAGAAAGGAATTCAAGGTTTTATTAATTCATTCATTTTGCTGTGGAGAATATTCCCTCAGTTTTATGCTGTGGAAGCTTTGTAATGCTTTAACAATGGTCCCACCTTTGTCATTGGTAATGGTGATTTTGTTCTCTTTCCCAGTGCTTTTGTCCACTGCAGACACGTTGAGGATGCCATTGGCATCAATGTCGAAGGTTACCTCTATCTGAGGGACTCCTCTGGGAGCCGGGGGAATACCGGTCAGTTCGAACTTCCCCAGGATATTATTATCCTTGGTCATGGCTCTCTCACCTTCATAAACCTTTAGATATATTCAAATTTGATTGCAATGCATCAGTGACCATTTTCAGTGTTCAGAGGGATTGTGTGAATAGCTCTTTGGTATCTACCTGAATGAGCACACCAGGTTGGTTGTCTGAGTAGGTGGTAAAGGTCTGGGTTTGTTTGGTAGGAATGGTGGTGTTCCTTTTGATAAGGACAGTCATGACTCCTCCAGCTGTCTCAATTCCCAGGGACAGGGGCGTGACATCCAGCAGGAGAAGGTCCTGTACATTCTCAGACTTATCACCAGCCAAGATGGCTGCCTGCACAGCTGTGAAGTTTCCAAAGGATACAAGCGCAAGAGTAAACAATTTATGTGGGACATTTCATAATTCCACTCGTTTCAAAACAGATTCAATGCTGAATACTGTAGCCTACCTGCGCCATAGGCCACAGCCTCATCAGGGTTGATGCTCTTATTCAAGTCCCGGCCATTGAAGAAGTCCTGCAGTAGTTTCTGAATCTTGGGGATCCGTGTGGAGCCACCTACGAGGACAATATCATGGATCTGGCTCTTGTCCATCTTAGCGTCCCTTAAGGCCTTCTCCACAGGCTCAAGGGTTCCACGGAACATGTCTGCATTTAGCTCCTCAAAACGGGCCCTGGTGATGGAGGTGTAGAAGTCTGTGCCTTCATAGAGGGAGTCGATCTCAATGCTGGCCTGGGTGCTGCTGGAGAGGGTGCGCTTGGCCCGCTCGCATGCTGTGCGCAGACGACGCACAGCTCTCTTATTGTTGTTGATTTCTTTTTTGAACTTGCGCTTGAACTCTGCAATGAAGTGGTTGACCATACGGTTGTCAAAGTCTTCACCGCCCAAGTGTGTGTCTCCTGCTGTGGACTTGACCTCAAAGATGCCGTCCTCAATTGTGAGGATCGACACATCAAAAGTGCCACCGCCAAGGTCAAAGATGAGAACATTACGCTCACAGCCAACCTAAGTAATTGGAAGGAATTACTAAGAGGAACAGAAAATAGGATGAGGCGTGCATTTATGTGGTTGTGTAGGTAGTTACCTTTTTATCCAGTCCATAAGCAATGGCTGCCGCAGTGGGCTCGTTGATGATACGCAGCACATTGAGGCCAGAGATGGTTCCAGCATCTTTGGTGGCTTGACGCTGGGAGTCGTTGAAGTAAGCAGGAACTGTGACGACAGCATTGTTCACAGGCTGGAAAGATCATGAGACTTAAAGTTAATGAATTATATTTCTCGCTGTATTCCACACATTAAAACAGTGTGAAGCTTACAAAGTAAGACTTTCTCAAAGTTAACAAGTTTGCTGTGTTTCTAATAATTCCTTTTGGCTGACAGTGTGGTTGTGTCCTTGAGAAAGACAATCACCGTCGTTGCCACATCAGTCTAATCCATTACTACTCAACTACTACACTTTGATGGTTGTATCATAATTTACCTTGCCAAGATAAGCCTCAGAAATCTCCTTCATTTTGGTAAGAACCATCGATGATATCTCCTCAGGAAAGAAAGTCTTGATCTCGCCCTTGTATTCAACCTCCACCTTGGGCTTGGAGGAGTCATTCACAACCTTGAAGGGCCAGTGTTTCATGTCAGATTGCACCACAGGATCGTCAAACTTGCGACCAATTAGACGCTTAGCATCTTCAAAAATGTAACAGAGAGAAACAAGATTTTGTTTGCAATATGTAAAGTTCACAGTGTATGCACAGTTTGGCTAGTGGCGCTGTATGTTCTTTGAAAGGAGTGGACCAGATGTTACTCTATCAGAGGTTATTAAAAACTAGCCATTAAAATTGCTTACATTTGATAAACATTAATGAATATTGCTAGTGGAATATGAAATAACATGTTAATTCTCCGATTTGAGCACAAATATTGATTTAAAACTGATTTTCTTTCATTATACTTCTATGAATAAATTTAATTAAATGAATTATACTGATCAGTACTCACAGCAGTGGTTGCATCCTAAGTAGGCATGACCTTCAAAACCTGTTAGATGCATCAATTTTTGTTGATGTTTGCAAAAATATTGGCGAAATAACTTTTTTAACTGGGACGTTGTTTCTTATGTAAACTGTTTGTGTGCTTGTATTGCATCTTTTTAGCCTTAAGAGTTCCCTGGAGCTGTGACTGACTATTCAGCGGCTGTTTTTATGCTGTGAAATGCAGATGAATTAACCTGAAGCAACTGTCTTAACCTCTGTTTAGTTCTGTAATGGCCAAAATAATGTGTTCATTGTGCAATTACGATTTTTACTACATGCAACGCAAAAGTTGGGATGTTAGAGTCATATAAGATGTTCCAAACATCCCTTTGTATGCTTTCAATCAAGAAATCAGGTCTTGAGAGAAATGGTTGCCATGAAATGAAAAATATTTAGCAGAATTCAATCAAGTTCTTTGAGTGAACTATGTTTTGTTAGAATCTAATCCATCTGAATAAGAGCTCACATTGTGTTTTGGTCCAGCCTCTCCTCATACTAACTTTTTTTTTTGTTTCTTGTTTATAATTGTGCTTTTTTGTGCTTATTACCAAACACAGTGTTGGCTGGGTTCATTGCCACCTGGTTTTTGGCAGCATCTCCAATAAGTCTCTCTGTGTCGGTGAAGGCCACATAACTGGGAGTGGTCCTGTTTCCTTGGTCGTTGGCAATGATCTCCACTTTGCCATGCTGGAAGATTCCGACACAGGAATATGTGGTCCCTAGATCAATACCTACAGCTGGTCCTTTAGACATCTTAGAAAAGAAAAGAAAAAAGTTTAGTTATAGCACGTTTTATTTCAGAGTAATCACAGATTAGCGCATGTATATTTTTTATGTTGTTAATCACTTTTCTTTTTGTTGTTTTGCTGAATTAATTATTAATTACCTATGCATAACTTTTGTACATATATACAGAACAGATATTGTTACAGGTCTACATACATAGATTGTTTGCACTCATACAAGACCAAATGACTAGACAGTGCCACACAACATTTAATTCCATATCTACAGTTAACTGTGTTTAACTGAACCTTCAATAACGATCCGTGCATATATTTTTTGACACCTGACTCCAAATAGCACGGAGTTGCTATAATAAGCATCAGCATGTCTACATGCCATTGACTGGTAGGTGGGTAGAAATTTGAGGACCAGCCATCAGAGACTCACAAACCAAACTTTGTTGGGTTCTTTTAAAGAAGTAGCTTAAAAATCGTACACCTAATTTACAAAAGCATCTTGTTTCCACAACTCATGAGGGTGTGCACACCCAGGAGAAGCTAGAGATAAAGCTTTTCTTAAGAAATGGTGAATATCACAAACACAGTACAGTTCCTCTACATTCCTACAATTTTCTGGTTTACCTCTGGTGGATGAAACCTTCTTTTGCTTTCTGACAACCGCAGCAGCCAGTATGTTATTGAATCATCACTTATTATCTGGTTGTGTAAGAGAGCAGAAAATGCTGACATGTCTAGCCAGACCTTTGTTGGCTAGAACAGTTTATCTGGTTTTTCCTCCTGTGTTTTCTGCTGAGTTTGTCATGCTATTTGACAAAGAACGCATGCAAGTTTCACCCACTTGGAAACTTTTTACTTAAGTTAAAACTTCAAAGCAGTAAACAAGACAGACTATGAAGCCAGGCCAGGCTTTCTCATAAAAGCAGTTACCTTGTGGAGTTAGACGTTCAAAACTTGAAAGTTTATAGAATTAAAGTGATGCTTTGTTTTCACCCAGGACTCAGCCGTCTGAGCTCCTCTCCAGCACTCCTTCCCTCTCCGGGCAGGCAGACTAAGAGGGCGAGTGTCTCTGCTTACCCGTGTATGTAGACCTCTGTGTGAGGAGAGCCCATCAGGGTGTCAGGTGACTCCAAGGAAAGTTCTGGACCCATGTTTCTGCTAACTGGATGGATCTCCTTGAATGAAAGCTTGCTATTCTTATCTCTGCAGCCTTCTTCTGGTTGCACAGGAAATATAATTTGCCAGGAAAATATGAGTCTTTCATGCCGCCTTTAAAAAAGGATTCCTTAATATGCATAATGTTGCTCACATGCTTAAATTACTCATGTTGTAAAGATACTGAATGGTACACAGTGTTTGCAAATTAAGTTCTTTTCCCCCTCTATTGGACAACCTTTGTCGATCTCAGCCATTAGATGCACAAATAGACATTTTGTGTGATTAGTTCCCTTCAGAGATGCAAACAGTGGTCTGCTTTCCATACATAAATATACTAACAATTCCCTCAGGACAGAACTTATCTTGAGGCTGTTGCAAAAATGGTTTCTGAGGGAAGACGTTGCTGTTGTTTAAGTTACACTAAGACAAGTAGTTAGATATTATATAATCTATTTTTTGTTTTGCTTCTTATCAAACTCAGTCTTCCTAAAAAAAAACTTAGTTTTATTTCCTTCAAGTATTGATTATTAAAAAAATCATTCAAAACATGAACAAAAACAAAGCTATCCAAGTAAGGCCCTCTGTTAATCTAGTAAGGTCTTAAATTATCAACAGCAATAGTCTGAGCACCACATCATAAAGTATAAGATTTAACTTCATTGAGGCACAGTTTCTTTAAATGATAAATACTTTCATTCACTGAAGCTCAGTCGTGCTGTACTTCTCTTCCCGTTACTGGACGTTCTCTCTGCCAGAGCTCTTCTATTCTTGTACCTCATGCCTCTCTGACCCATCTGCCATCTGGCAATAAACATAACTGGGGTTTGCTGCAACACCTGTTGCGGCTGACCACATCTGCGCCACGCTAGCATTTAAATATTGCATAACACCATGAATTAACACAGGTTAAAGCTCCAAATGAGGTAACAGAAATATTTAGCTTTAGATTTTCTCTTTTTCAAAACTGCTCAAGAGAGCGAATAAAGTATGTCATTTGATGTTGGTCAGCTTTCAATACAATAAATACTGTACAATGATAATAAACAATAACAGTGTGTCACTTAAGGTAAGCAGCAATCATTATATCGAAGTATTTCCCTCAGAAACGAAAAATAAATCTAACAATTTGTGCCATCTAAACTACACGTATGAAGGAATGTCCTCTGCTACATAATTTAAGTTTCTTGCAATATATAATAGTTATCATTTTAAAACAAATAAACTACGCAGTTGATAAAAAAAGTCCTCCTGTTTGCTCCTGTTTGCTCTGCAGCGCCATTTCATATAATCCCATGCACAACGCTTGCAGTAGTTGTAGAAATGGTGCTCTGCTTTCTTCAGCGTGCTGTTCAGGTCCAGTGTTCCCTGAAGGCTGCACAAAACGTGGTGGTTTTATCGGTTCTTTGTACATATGTGCAAATACATAAAAATCCTCCACTCAACATGTGCTAACCAACCTGCTGGTGAAGTGGATGAGCTGAACATCATCTCGGCACCGCAGCAGAGACTCTCTGTTCTCCAGCAGGATGGCAGCACAGATGAAGAGCTCAAAGGTGAAATCAGTGTTAAAGGCCTGCAGCTCTGACTCGGGACTGTCCTCTGGAAACATAACAAAGCCATGATTGATCACTTGGAAACATTTTACAGAAGTAACTTTTAGAAAGTGTTTTAATGTCTTGCTTTTTCTCCTGAGCTTCACCTGTGCAGTATTTTTGGGCCAGTCTTTCCTGGTATCGGGCACGGTCGACTTGCTGTGAGATCAGCTCCAGGTGATCACAACTTAGGATCTCAAACAAACGCAGAGCATCACTGTGATCAAACTCCCTTTGGAAACCCAGCAGTAGCCACCTTCAAGGAACATGTAAACAAACATTTAAAAAAAAAAGTGAATAAATATCCATAAAATTGTACAGATGTGGATACTAAAGATCTACCTGTGGCAGAATGTGAAGCTCTCCATGCTGTCTTTGTTCAAATGAGCATAAAGTTGAGGGTCTAGTTCCTTTAACAGGGCTGCTTCCAGCTCTGGAAGATGTTGAGAATTAAAATTATTTCATTTGTGAGCAAAACTTATTTTCAAATTAGTTTTCAGTGTATTTAGGAGCAGGGTTTGTTGAGATTATGCATCTGAATTCTGATGTGCCACCATTTCTACCACTAGAGGGCTCAAATATTTTTCAAGTTGCAATGGGGAAATATAAACATCACTGTGCAAAGGCTTTTTGGCACTGTCCATGGTTCATTAAAGCATTTATTTCCTATTATCTACAGTGGGTACAGTATGTTAGTCAGAAATTACAACATATTCCATAGCTCTACATGCATCAACAAAAAATGTTCTACATAAAAACATGAGATTTCTAAATAAAAATGATGAATATTAAGGCATATAGCAGGGGACTTTAATATAAACACTGATAACAAAAAGTTATGAACCAATTCTTAATTTGTAGCTGAAGAGAAATAATTAAGAAGTCACTTTGATATAAACACGCTATGACAAGAGTTGAAAGCAGAAGTAACTGTTCGTTTTGCTTCAAGAAGGTGGAACAAAAAAAACCCCAAGGGCTTTATTGTAACAATGAGATTCTGTAGGAAATAATGGGGCACACTTAGTGTTCTCAAGTAATCTCACCTATTTTCCTGTGTAGGCCATCAGCTCTGAAATCCCTCGAAAATCTTTCCATGTAGCATGAAAAACTCCAGAAAGTGTCGACCTCAGAGTCCAGAACCTCCAGGAACCGGCTGCACAGGTCATTCATACCCTGAGCATAACTGACCTCTGAGGCAACAACAACAACAAACGCTTAACAACAGAAACCTCATTGTCATGTACTTTAATTATTCCCAGTTTCCTTTAATCTAAAAAAGGAAACTGGATATTATAACAGAAAGCTGTAGCATTAACAATCACCAAAAATGTCTGATCTGGTGATTTTGGAGGTTTACCTGGATGAAAAGCAGCATAAGTGATGAGGATGTCTCTCAACACCAACAGATTGCCTAAACCTTCATTTCTGTGGACACATGAATTATTTGCGGTGTATAAGTATGTAGAATTAGTAAAACTAATATCTGCATGCTTATCACTGGTATTTAACCTTTTTTAATAATGAAGATGTTCAAAAGAGCTGATGCAAAAAGAAAGTTAATAAATTGTTGTTGTTTTTTTCAATCAGCACACTATGCTACACAGGGGTAAACCAAAAACTGACCTGAAGCATGTTCTTACTGTAAGTTATTAGAAAGAAAGGACTGAAAGATCTCAGTTACATAAGTACAACAGTGCCATTGGACACCTTTACAACTTCCACCTTCATCCATCAACTTGAATTTCCTGCTAATAATCAGATGATGGTGGAACTCACTGGTAATAGTTAAGATCTCTGTTGGTTCGGGGCACATCCTTGTTAATGATTCGTATGGCTTCTTGAAGCTCCTCCTGGTCAAATGCGACCCGCTCGAATAAGATCTGCAAACCCAGGGAGGCACAAAGAGAAACGTGAAGAGTCTGATGAGGCCTTAAAGTCTGGCAAACAGTTTCAGTCTATGCTGCTGCTGATTTTACAAGTCAATGAAATTCTACTGGAGGGGTGAAACACTTCAATGAACCCATTTATTGTTTTGATGATTGTGGTGATGACATTGTTTAACACATCATTGTTGTTGTTGAGTAGCACTGAGTACTTTAGCCAGAGCATTTCATGCACACATGTTCCAAAGTCATAAAACAGCCATAACTACTTTTTAGACTTATTTAGAGACACTGTCATGCTGGATAACACAACTCCACCCACTCCTATAACTAACAACATCTTCTAGTGTTGTTCTACCTTTGCAGCGGACAGCAGTTCACAGAGGTTTAGGTTTTTCTTTTAGTTTAACACCCGCTTGTTATCTCCCTGATGATAACGATACAGATGTTAGTACACTTAGTTTTCATGGATTTATTAATTTGAATATTGGTCATTAAGTTTAATTTTGTTGTATTGCATAGTAATAATGCATTGGTTGCACATATTTGGTCAGGTATTGTAAAAAAGGGCTTCTGCAGAACAGGTCTTTCTGCCTTCGGCAAGGAGGCATGCTTTTCAGACAGAAGTGCTTTACGCTTTAGATAGCACAAAGAGGTCAAATATTAGCACAGCAAATAAAAGGGAAGTCGTTTAAGACAAACATGAAAAGATCCAGCTGTAGAATTTTCCTGAACAGCTGCATTTCACACCTTTAGTTTTAAACATTCATTCTTCTAAAAATAATGTTAAAAGGTATTTATAAAACAAAACGAAACAAAAAAACAGAAGCTACTGGGAACAAATTGACATATAAAATGGACTTTTAACATTTTAACATCATGACACAGACTGTTTAACTTGTCTAACCTGTGCTTGAAGCTCTAAGAAAGCCAGCCTGTCCCTGACCTCTTCAGACTGGTCCTGCACCTGCTGCTGCATCTCTGCTTCCCTCTGGTCAAAGTAGCTCACAGCTTTAACCAGCTCCGCTAAAAAAAACCAAAAAAACAGAAGAGATATGTCATGCTGGGTCAGACAAGAAAGGAAAAGAACTTCAGTGAACGACAGAACAGCAGTGTTTGCTTGAGCCTTTACCATCTGTACCGTTGAGGTGTATCCGCACGGCAGAGGGAAGAAACTGCTGCCACTTTCTCTTCATGACCTGGTAGCGAACAAACAACTGCTCCTGCAGAAGAGAGCGCTCTAAAGCAGTCGAGCCACATGGATACATCCCAAACAGGAAACGCCACACCAGGCCTCGCTCGGAGGTAGCCACGCCACCTAAACAGGGATTGAAGAACTTTTGGTAATTCAAAGGAGTCAGACCACGAGGTAATGTTAGGTATAATCCTACAGTCAAAACAATCACCATCACAATAATGCCACGCTGAAACAACAAATATTAGTGAAATTTTAGTAAAGACTAAAGCATGGATTTGAGGATATTTTGCTTTATATGGTCTGTAATCTTTTGGCATCCCTTATGTAGGGGTGGAATGTGCATAAAGGTTAGAGGGCCACAGAAAAGAGGGTGAGTTTCACATTCCTGCTGATGGACATGTGATGTTTAACCCCACAGTGAACTTCTCTCCATTGATTGTCCATGTCCTGTGCCTTTCTCCTGATAAAAGATTCTGGGCATAACCCTTAAGAACATCCTACTGACACCCTCTCTTCATCTACAACAGTGAAACAGCATCTGAAATCAAAAATGTATTCTTATGACTTTCTTTCTCACGCTTCGTTGAAAAGGTTTTTGTCCAACTTTAAAATCTCATGTGATTCCCCTCACTCTTAGAAACCCCACCAATCCTGTAAATGGTCTCTGTTATTTTATCACAGCAGTCACGCTGGAGTTTTGCCCACAGGAGTCTGATGTACAATGAAATGTTAGACTACATAAGAGAATAGTTCAATTGTGACTCAGCTGAAGTCCAGAAGCAAAGCATCACTTGACTTAGTCTTGGTCTGTGGGGATAACATGCTCACAATTCATTGATGCATTTAAACAGATCTTGTATTCAAAACCTTACTTAACTACAAGTGAGTAAACACTATTACTGCATAGTGAATGTGTATGTTTTATTTCACTGAGCTACTTTAATACCTTAGCTTTAGAAGGAAAGGGCATTATATTTTATAAGATATAAGACATGTCTAATGTTGTTTTGTCAGTAAAAGCTTAAAATAGTTTTGGTATCAATCTCATAGTATTTGTCAGCAAGAAAGATTATTCTACGTTAATTTATCTGGAGAGACAGGAGAATCCAGTCAGTTAAGAGCAAACTCCCTTAGTTTATCATAAAAACTAATTTCAAGATGTAACTTTGAGATGTATGCCTCTGCAGCCTGAAAAGGGCTTTACAAGACATAGTGTATAAATTATAAAGTTCAACAACATTGTATTTAAGTATAACCTAAATTTCATTACTGGTTGATTGGACAGTATAAAAAAGGCCACAAGAGCAGTTATGTTCTCAAACATAAAATCCGATCATTAGTACAGATTAGGACTGTTAAATCGGTATTGAGATTACTTTAAGATCTTTGACCTAGCTATATTGTGACATAGCCTACACACTAATACGATAAACAACTGCAAAAACATCTGGAAATTTAGTAGCTACAAGAACAAAAATTGTTCATCAGATGACAGACTGTTTTTGAAGATGTGCATCCTCAGCCTGGACTCGTCGACCCTCCCCTCTGCGTCCATGACTCCAGGTAAGGTGAGCCTTTCAGCGGACAGAGCGGGGGAGCTCACGGTAGCGACCCTCCGGATACAGCCCGAGTCTTCTCCCCTCGTCTGCTTCCCCTCGTTGTTATTCAGATCCTCCATCAGTGCATGGAGCTTTCCCGATCACGCCCACCGAGCTTCAGTAAAGGTTCCATTGAAGTAAAGTCGCATTTCTTTTTAACTACTCGCTAAAATATCTCTCTCCTCGTAATGCATCTCTCTTTGCGCGGGGCAGAGCAGAAATCAGCCTGACTTCTTCCCAAAGCGTAGGGACGTCGGGATCGCCGAGATAAAATAAACTTCCACTAAGTTTCAGTAAACCATTTCCAACTCTGCTGTCTCGCATTCAGCCAGTTGGGAGTCACATGACTGCACCTTTAAGATCCCAGTTTGACCCACATTCCAGGTGGAGTCCGGACTGAGCTTCAAAGTTCACAATGGATTTGTTAGGATGTCGCGCTTCCCCCATCTAGTGGCTTTCCTCGACTATGTCAGGTTTGTCAGTCAGATTTAGCAACCGGAAACAGGCTTTTCTGCACATAGACAGTATATGGACTTGATGAAGTGATAGTTTAAACAACTAAAGCTTGAGGATCTGCAGCAGAGAAAAGGTTTAAAGGAACAAATGTATTGCAGGAAGCACCCTTTGTCTATATAAAGCACATTTAACCATGGAAGTTGCACTGTTTAAGAGCAGCTACTTGGTTGTCATACAGCCTCAAACTTGAAACTGGGCTGTTTTGATGAGTGTAAAACAGTTGTGAACAAGGCCGTATGGGTTTTAGAAATACAGAGGTCAACCACCTGGCTCACATACTTCAGAAGATCAAAATGAAGACCAAAATCTGAAATGGAAGTAACTCATGTTTCACACAAACCACTCCCTCCTTCTATCTCGTCTCTTTTTTCCACCAATTCTGTTTTCTTGTCTCCTCAACGTCCTTTGGACAGTAGGCTACAGCACCGCTTCCATTTTACTACTGCATAGGCTTTCCATGAAAACATACAGTCCAGATTTCTTTTAAAATGTGTATTCTAAGAACACAGCAGCAGTGAGTTACTTTCACACAAGATCAGCTGTTCAGAGAAGTCTGACAATTAATTTCACAGTCTATGAGTCTGACACATCTTAAAAAGTGCAATGAGAACATGCAGAACCAGCGCTGCTAAAAACCATCCCTGTTTTCCGTTAGCTCGTTGGACTGGGACCTATTAATTCTTTGGTCAGAATAAATGATCCAGTCCTGGGAAGTTGACTGTTTTCTTCTTACCAATCTTCCACAATACAGTGATGGACTCAAACTAGTTTGGAAATGGTCTCAAACCCTTTTCCAGTTGGATGAGTAGTTTGTGGCATTCCTCCTCTGCAGTATTAACTAACATTTCAATGCTCCAGCCCAGCAAAAACTAGCAGAATGTATACTGATTTAGAGTTGTGCACACCCATAACGATCTGATAATATTTCCATAAACAGCACATCACTGCTGCTGAACAGAGCCTGTTAGTTTTTGTGGCACTGATGCACCTTTCAAATTACTTTTAGTTCATAAATGGCTCAGTTTCATGTTGTGTTGTTGTTCAGTTGACTTTGCATTATTTATTTCTAAGACCTGTTCAACACAAAATAATTTATTTTTGTCTTCCTGACAAAACTAGTCAGGAACACAAAATGAGATTGAACTTTTTTCCTCACATAACTGAATCTCACCAACACTTGTGTGTACCACCATTGGTGTCCTCTGCATCCTCTGTGCATTAGAGACACCGAGTTGCCATGGCAACGATACGATTGAGGGTTTCAGCAAGACATATTACACAAATTTTTGTTTCTGACCCCAGGTCTGATCACAGTGTTGAACATGTGTGAAACAAGTTTTCTACATTGGGTTTATTTTGAAGGGTAACAACAGTCTGTCCATGAATCTTCTGCGTCACTGGAAGAAGAAAACATTTTTCAGTGGTATTTATATCTTTTTGTTTACAAAATGTTTTCAACCGCCTCCCAAGATGACCTATTTTAGTTCAGTTTTCTTTGGGACTGGAGATCAAATCGGAGGAGGAAAAGCCTACAGGTTCTGCTTTTATCCACTTGTGCATTGTTACCCAGTTTGTCACTGCCACCGTCCACTCTGACCATGTGTGTTTGATTTCACGGCTGATTTGACTGTGCAGTAAATGGTCGTCCCTTGTGGTTTTAGAGGTTATGACCACATTTCAGCTTCACTCTACTGTTTTAAATTGAAACATCATGCCAAAGTCCACAGCAGGCAATTCAGCACCCTGTTCTCATTAGAAACGTTCATATGGACTATGAGCCAGTGAAGTTTGTCATAAATTCGCATGGATGACCTGCTCAGCTCAATGAGACTTTTCAACACGTATCTCTAGCATCTAATCATCAAATGTCATTACTAAATCCATTTCTCTTTATGCACAAATATGGACAATGGACATTACGTATATGAATATTTTAGTTGATTGTCATACTGTTGAAGATTGAATTCACGATTGTTACAAATGAGGCACTAGCCTACTGGAATTTTGTACATTGCACTTTATCGTTACACTTAGTAAATTGAAAAAATATGTTTTTCGATAGAAATCAAATGAAAATGTATAAAGAAATAATTCTATATTTTCATTTTTTTCATTCTTTCTTAACTGTAACTAATTAGTCAGTAAAGACTTCACATACTTACTTGTACAGGCACACATACAAGATTTTATTTAACAAAATTAGCTTTAGGTGGCTGAAGAAGAACGCTTTGATTTTTTATTGCCACTTGAACACGTCATTAGCATCCTTCCGAAGAATAAACGTCACATTTTAACCAATAGCAAGAAGGCAATGGCAAAGATTCCAACCAATAGGATCAACCCGTTCTGATTTAGAAACGCATAAATTAAGTGCATAGGCTAAGGGCCTTTTCACATGGCGTGCTCGGGTCCGGGTCCGAGCATGTTTGACCACAAATTATGTCCATGTGAATGCAAACAGGCCGGGCCCGGGCGCGGCACGGGTGGCCCAGATTGGGAGGTAGTCCAGGACCCGGGACGCAATCCGGGCCGTGCCGGACGTGA